>APFE030499224.1:108453-127994 GCA_000404065.3 Pinus taeda | reverse complement strand
AGATGCTCCCAACACAACAGAGCAGTCCTCTCAGCCCGAAAGCAGTCAAAAACAGCAGATCTAGGAGATGGCAGTCGCATGCAGTTCTACCGGCTTCAGATTTGGATCAACAACGAACGCGGCCCTCAAATAGCTCTGATACCATGTAGGAATTTACAGGGTAAGTTCCTCAGACAGAACACCAAAAGGACACCGCTCACAAACAGATCACAGATCAATACACCAGTATTTTGACGTGGTTAAAACCCTCAGAGAGGGAAACAGTCCACGGCCTGGGCCAACGTGGCTACTACAGGCAATTTATTAATAAAAGAATGAAAATTTACATAAGCTTCTCTCATGCACGGTGAACCTACAAATGACCCTCCATGCGCTTTAAATAGAATTGATTGACCAATCAGGTGTCAAGCCACGGATCAAGTGTTGGAAATACCGAGGAGAGAATGAACCGTCGGATAGTAAGTTACAAATGTACATGTTAAAGAAACACACTTTACCTAACTCTATACTAGACCAAGTTATACTTAACTATTCCTACGTGTCGGAATATCCTAACAATGCACCAATGGTAATAAGATGTAATCTTAGTTCACATGATGATTCTCCTTCAGTGAATCAAATAGAATACAGATCTATGATCAGAAGCTTACTCTACCTTACAGGCACGATACAATATATTATGCATGCAGTTGGTATTGTTGGAGGATATCAAGAAAATGCTAAAGAAACTCATATTTATGTAGTCAAGAGGATATTCAAGTATTTACAAGGAACTCAAGATTTTGGTCTATGGTATCCCAAAGATGCAAATTTTTCACTTCATGCTTAATAGACACATATTGGGCTAGTAATATTGATGATCGAAAAAGTACTAGTGGAGGAGCATTTTATTTGGGACCTCAGTTGGTATCATGGTTTAGCAAAAAAAAAGAAGCTCCATTGCTTTATCTACCACCGAGGTAGAATATGTTGCCACTTCATCTTGATGTACTCAAATTTTATGGATGATGCAAACATTACAAGACATTCAAATCACTTGCCCTCAACCTATTCCTGTCCATAAGTATTTCGAAAAATCATGTCATTCACTCAAAAAACAAGCATATTCCCATCAAATATCACTTTCTGAGAGAACAGGTGCTTGAACAAAAGGTAAATTTGGAATATGTTCCTTCAAAGGAAAATTTGCATATATATTTACAAAGCCACTTCCACGAGAGTCCTTTGAATATCTCAGACAAAAACTATGAGTGGTCTCTGCCTCATCACTTTGTTAATTATTCTAATAGGTCTTTCATGTTCAGGGGGAGTTGAGACTGAAAATTATTACAGTTTAATTTCTGTACACAGATCTCATGAAGGGTAGTCACACATACATGCAAGTTTGGTTCTAGATAATAATATATGTTTCTCTATGATGAAGAAACAGTTGGATAATCTCAGGGAGAGGTTTTGGCATATTTTACTCAGTTACTTTTTGGCCCTTTGGTTCTGGTATTGGTTGGTTACAATATGTTGATATTCAGATGCTACTTAGAGGTGATATTTGATTATGATGGTTATGAGTTGTTGCTATTGTTTTGAATTTACTAATTAATGAGTTGGATGTGATCAGACCTCACAATGAATAATTTGGCACATGTTCATGGGCATAATTTGCTATATTTCTAGAAGTACATTATTGGCATTATGATTTCTTTAGAATTCCTTGTTACATAATGATGCTTATGATGACACTTTTGTTGCTGAAGTGTTTGATAAGAAGCTGATTATCATATGTTGCTCTATGATGATACATGATGATGATGCAGGATCCTATATGGTATATGACAGTTTCTAAAGACCCTCATGGTATTGCTTTGATTTTGGTCATAAATACCATATTTGTCTCTTGATGTAAAGGTCATGTAAAGACCCATGATGTAATCATTGTAAAAATTAGTTGTGTTTGGAATATTGGGGTCAAGTCAATTATGTATGTAATCCCATTATTTTGGGCATTTGATGAAATGTTGAGTCAAATATGTAACCCCATTGTGTTGGGTGATTAATGAAAGCACGAGTCCTTGGGGATAGGAACAATCATATTTAGTTGAGTCATAGAGTCATCTACTTCCTTCAAAAACTTCCATAAGATTTAGCATATGATCATAGGGACCATGGTCCATATTCATATTCAACAGATCATCCCTATAGTGATCCTCTCTACCAAGGGAGAAAGAAGTATTCATTTAGTAGATCATACGTTTTCCCTTAATGTCAAAGGGGGAGAGTATCTTGGTGTTTGGATTAGAATTCTTGGAGAGAAGCTTGGTATGTCTACAAATGTGTTTACAGGTAGCTACAGGTAGTGGTTACAAAATACCGAAGTGGTTTTTTCATCAAGTCCAAAGGGGGAGATTGTTGGCATTATGACTAATGTGTTGTCCTTGATGGAATCCTACTTGATAAAGCTATCAACATGATGGATAGCAGATGCTATAGGTAAGATAGACAAAGGAATATAAGTTCAAAGACAAAGAAATGATAAAAGTGAATTTTGGAAAGCATACACGGGTCTTATGAATAAAGGTCGTGTACATACATGGGTATGGTAAATAAAAGTCATGTACAGTTTCTTCACCATGGTATTGTCAATACTAGGGGTCTTTACCATGGTATTGGCCCATAGTAATGAGCGTGACAACAAATATTTGATCCCGTCAAAGAATACCATTCGAATTACTAAGGAATTGGCCTAAGGTATTGGCTAAGGCCTAAGATATTTAAGGATATGGGGATCAAAGTGTTAGGTGTGCAAGTTTTATGCTTTCTATGAATGATTTGATATGAAACATGTGTGCACCAAGGAGCAGGGAAAAGACATATATATGAAAAATCTAAAGTATGGTATCATATGTACTTGCTTTATTTTCTTATTAAAAATATCTAACTGTGATAGATCTGTGGTGTTAATGATACTTTAACATGAATATGAGACAATATGGGGTGCGAAGTATATTCTGTGATTGCAGTGAAAACATGACTCAATGATTTCAGATCTATATGTTGGTTTGACTCTGAAAGATCACGTACATATGCAGATCTTCGTCTCAATAATCACATATATTTTTTGTAGTATGTACAAATATGTACACAATTGTCAAGTATGAAAGGCGTGTACATACACAAGAGTGCTTTATAAGAGTCGCGTACATCTACTAGGGTTTCTCAGGATGGGATGATGACAATGGTTGATCTGTGTTGTTATGTTTACTGGTGTATGTCGATGAACTCTTTCTTATAATAATCTGTGCTTGACAATATTGTTTGGGATGAATTGATTATGATTTAGAAGTTGAATAAGTGATTATATTATTGTGTGATAATCTGTATTTGTTCTAGTGATTTATGTTGGCTTTAGTATTTGTTTGGGTGATTGATTCAGTAGCACAGTGATTAAGATTCAATGATCAATATTTTGAGATCTGTACGTGGGTATTCTTCAAGAGAAGCACGTAAATACACATGTATGCTCAATAATAGTAGCGTATACAATAAGATGCATGTTTGATCAGGGTGTGCAGTTACAACAATTGGTTTTTGTGACGGATAACAATGTTTGACTTGGTATATTGATGAGTGGGTATGCATTGGTATGATTTATTCTGAATTAATCAAGTTGATTTGGTTACATTGGAAGATTTGATGATCTAGTATTTGAGTAATTGATTTCAAAATTGATGAGAGTGGATCCAGTTTGAAACATTTTAAAAAGTGATCCAAAAATAGCTTAGGATAACAATATTCACAAAGGGGGTTGTAGCTCCCTTCCAATAGGAAATGGAAAACGAGAGAAGGTTGTAGCCTTCTGCTGGTAGGAGCTTGCATATTGGTTAAAGTCTACGCTAATACAAGATTGTAATAAGATTATTTTTAATAAAAGAAGACAGAGACAACAATGTTGGTGATTTTATCCCACATTGGGTTTCCACCTAAAAAATTCCTAATGTTCATAAGGTTGTGTGTGTTTATGTTCTATCTTCTTCTTAACTGCTCATACTTACTATTTAATTGATGAATAATGGAATAATAATGCACTGATTAATGTTGTACAAATGATCAGATAATCTATCTAGATATACATGGGTTTTTGTAGTAACAGTCATGTACATACGCTAGTTACCTTTACAATAGTTGTGTATAATAATCATAATAAGAAATTGAAAGTGAGAGTGTGTAAATACTAATTTTCGCCCCCACCCCCCATTAATATTTTTCCTAACATGTACAACTAGAAGCATCCACACACATGGGGTCAAATCATCCCCTATGTCCAGCACAGTTACAACAGATCTCTCCATAGCTCAACTTGCCACAACCCCGTTTAGGTAGGATTGAGATTCCAACTACTATTTCCCATTGATGTGGCCATACCATTTGCAATTGCTCATGCATATTCGGCTCATGTCCAGGCCGAAGCTAATAGGGCTAAAAAATTCATCGAGCACATTCAACACATCCATTAGCAGGTGCATGACATATTGGGCAAAGCTAATGCTAAGTACAATTAGTGTCATGATCAACATTGAGTGGCACATAAGTTCCGGGTGGGTGACAAAGTTTGGTTACATCTATAGAAGGAGTGCCTCATTCTGCCCCACTGCAAACTTCACTCGCTCCAATATGGATCGTACACTATTAGCAAGGTTGTAGGGGACAATGCCTTCAAGCTCAACATCCCACTGTTCCTTGGCCTGCACTGAGTATTCAAGTGGACCAACTGCTATCGTACTTTCCCCTGTTGTTGGACACGTCTGATGTTGTTGAGCAACTGACACCAACAAATCTCAACCCCAACAATATTGAATAGGTCACAACTAACAAGATAATGGACACAAAGAACAAGAACATTAGTCAACAGAGGATCCATCTCTATCGAGTCGACAAAGCAGGCCAACTCCTTCACCATGGAAAGTGCTTCACTAGGGACCAGGTTCAACAGAAATTTCCTTACTTCATGGAGGCTCTGCATGCAATGGGGAATATTTCTTCCTAAGGGGAGAGGTCTGATCTAGGTGGATATGGGTGGCCACCCACCTATTCCACCTATACCTCCAGTCGGTTTCATATGTTTCCTTGTTTATAGCAACATTTACTATTTTTAGCATTTTTTTGGGACCTAAAATTCCGGAGTTGTTTTGACCCCCTAAATGTTATTTTTTTAGGTTTGCAATAGGCTCATTTCCATAGGCAGAGCTTGCAGAAAATCCTATAGTAATCAGAGAAATATTTCCAATGACGTATCATACGTGCCAAGAAGAGATCTATGACCAAGTTATGACCCAGGGAAATTGGCTACATAACTAACCCCAACAAGGCCCTCAAACTCTTTTCATTCCATCTTTGGGGTTAGGGTTTTGGTTGCTTAGGGTTTTACCTTGTTGTTCAATAAAAAAAGGCCCTTGAGCCTCATTGTAACACAATTTAGAGGCATGTAGCTATCACATCTCTTCTCAAAGATAAGTTATCATCGTTCGAGCTAGTTTATTTCCATTTTGTATGTAAGCATATTTCAACTCATTGATATTAATGAAATGAATTTTTATTTCTACTATATCTTAGTGTTTATGTTTGTATATGCATTTTGTTGCATTCCTATATAAGTTTGGATCAATGATATTGATCCAGGTGGATATTGGTGGTCACCTGCTTATTCCACTTGGGCCCCCATGTTATAGACATATTTGGGCACTGCAACCCCAATCACATATGTCGATAAACCAAGGGATCTTAAACCCCTAAAAGTGTTGTTTCACATCCTAAAGGATCATGGTCAACTGATTACATCATTTCCCATAAGTTCCACCTGAAAAACTACTCAAAATTGGCCAAAATTGAACCATATAGATGGCTCCATGCTTAGAGTGCGATGCATACTAGCTGCTACACTAGCCAGGTGTGATGCATACTGAAAGAGCCCTCTGTGGGGTGCGATGGGTGAGAGTAGACAAATGGCAGAGACAATTTGCTAAGTGGAAACCCAGGGAATCTTCTAGAAACTTCTCATATGACATTTGCCTCTCTGAATTCGCCAAAGGATGAGTAAGAGATCATGAAATCTCCAAGTGGAACCCATAACTATCAGTGAAATGGCACTAATAAAAAATCCAGAAGCTGACTCACCCCTCTACAAATATATATAAATGGATCCCTCATCTGAGAGATCTAGAGGTTGGAATTTTGTAATTTGTAAGGAAGTGCTCTTGGTTTCTCTTTGAGACATAGCATTGTTGGGTGATCTTTCTTTTCATGAGATGAAGAGGGCTTTCATGCTGGGAGGATGATGCTGGATCAGACAACTGGGTTGTAATCCTCTCTTCTACTATCAATAAAGTTATTTGAGTTTTCCTCCATACTTGTGTATTTTTGAATCTTTATATTTGTGAATGCAATTGTATGGTTAACATATTTCTGATTCTGCATTGTTTATGGTATTATAGATCTCTATTCTTTGATGGTGTTTTGTTGCTTTGCCTCTATAGGTGTTTTCTAAAGTGAGACAAGTAAGAAAGGAGTGGCACCCTCGATCAAGGGAGAGAGGAAACAAGCAAGGAGCCAAGCGAAAGATTCAGGTTGGTGCTCTTTGCTTCTCTCTTATCTATCATACATAAAGGAAATCACAAGTTACTTTGAATTGTTTATTTATGAGATAGCTACCCGTCTTAGTGGGACTAGCAGATCAAATAGACACTAATTTTTTTGGAAACAAATTGGCGACTCCGCTAGGGAGCGATTATTTTGTTTGTTTGTTATTGTTGTTTGCTTTATAAACTACAGACAGAGCCTGAAGTTAAGCCAGCTAGACTTCAAACTGCTCTTGCTATGCAAGTGCAAAGTAGATCAACGCTGCGTCAGTCAATCTCTGGGTTGGTTTATGAACTGAACATTTGACTTGAAAACATCCTAAGTGCCCTTGTGGTAGCTCAATAATCTCATAAGATCATACCCCTGTACTTTGTTGTTACTGTCCATCATAGCTCAGGCTAAATCACTAAACTTAGTTGCAAATTTTGAGCAAAACCCAAGCTCAGTTTCGTTCCCTAGTCCATCACACTGTCTGTAATTGGAAGCCTAGATGCATCACACCTCCTGTGTGTTGCAGGTGAAGCGCATCCCTATTTCCCTTAAGGATAGGTGCGATGACTGAATGATACTGTTTCCTTCTTTGGAATTTGTTTTTTTCTTTCTTTGTTTTCAGCTCTATTTAGTAGTTTTATTGCTTATGATCAGTATATCATTGTTGAAGCCTTCTTCCTTTACATTATTCAACCTGCATTGATCAAGAATTGTGATTTTTTTTTTTTTTTTCATGTATTTTTCATCATTTACAGTCCTCTTCTGTCAAGAGTAGCTTAATCGAACTGTCGTCTTTTGATTCAAAAGTGTCGTAACTGTCATTTTGAGTCAAGAAAAAGAGTGTAGTAAAGTCTTCCCCTTTTATATAGTTGATTGTACTTTTGTCATTGTATTTGATTTGAATTGTCAATATTTGAAGTGTCGAAAGCACTTTCCCATTCGAAATCGAAAGTGTCGTTTTAGGCTTCCTTTCATTGTGAAAAGAAATTGTTGAAGTGTCGCTTTGAAGAAAATATTTTAGATATGTACTTAGTTTTCCTTTTTGGCATTCTCACATTAAGGAAACGAAAAAACAAATACAAGCATGTGCATTTGCATTTCGACTGCATGTGGAAAATTATTTAGGAAAAGTGCATTTAGTGTGTGCTCTCTGCTCTCTGTTGAAAGAATTGTACTTTTCTTTCCTTAGTAGCTAGGATTTTCATTGCTAAAAGAAAACAAATGACTATTTATCATTTTAGATTGCATATTTAGGAATTTTACATCTACATCACGCGGTGAAACCTGAAAGAAAAACTTCTAAGAAGATCAACTCTAAAATAAACCTCAATGAACATAAAAATGCTTTGGAACCTAACACAACACATATAGAAGTCTAGGCTAGAGATGTATTCCAGCGTTGTAAAACCTGGTAACTATTGTTTTCATCAAAGGTTGGGTGATTCGTCCTATTTGATACAACAAGTGCCAGCGCGGAATTGTGCTCCCCATATCGTTGAGTATATATTTGGAGACCACAATAGGTTAATATCCTTTATCCTTAGGAAGCGGTGTTTTCCGCCTTATCGATCGCAATGCACTGAACAAAACATTCGAGAAGATTGACTGCCGTACGTAAAGTCTTTGGTAATTTCTCTTTAATTTGCCACCAAGGTGTATATTGCAGTTTTGTGATTAGTTTGGTAATCCCTCTGTCTAGATTTCCAGAGTAGTCACTTTCGTTCGTTTTCGACTCCTTGAAAGAAAAGGTCCATCTGAGCACTTGCCACTTCAGGTTCATTAAAAATCGAAGGCGACCGGGGTCACCTTTAGCTTTTTCTCGATTCTTAAAAATTGAAAAAGCAAGTTGTGTCAAAGCGTCATCAAATTTATTTAATTTGGAATAAATTTTTCCCTTTAATTTTTGAGTTGATTAAGTAATCCACAATCGTGGAAGAACGTCAGTCAAAACCCTGTCGTTCGCGAAGACTAGCGAGTCAACTGTAGTTGACTCTAAAAACGAAACCATTCTGGGAAAAATGGTCTCATTTAACTGAGTCGAATTCTCGTGGTCTATTTGAAACTTGTGTTTCAACATCATCAGAGACTCTAGTTACTCCAATTATTTCTGGTACATCTGCCTTTATAGAAGAAGTTCCGCAGTTACAAGAGGACATTAGAACTGATCCTAGTGTAACGATAAACACTTCTATCCTTGGACCAGCTCCATCTAGGGCTGATCCAGAAATTGAAGTTCACTTACTTGAACATCTGGAAGTTAAGTTCCAGAATTTAGAAGGTGTCACCCCTCCAGCGTCTGTTACTGCAAAAGCTATACCTTCTTCAGCTCTAGAAATATTTTACGGACCTGATGGTCTACCTCTTCCACCTGGATTGATTGCTATAGAAGAGGTTGTAGAGGAGATTCCATCCAGTACCCCATTTCATTTTGGAACTGGGATCCACCTATATCCTTCTACTATAGAAGTTAGTTCTTTTAATCACCCTTCATCGCAAGTTCCTATCAAATGGCTAGGAAATATTTTGGATAAACTAAATATGTCTGAACAACCATCAACATCTAGGACTATGTCATCTGATACAGAAGCAACAGAGCCTCCTGCTACTACTTCGACAATGTTCGTTGGTATACCATCTGCCCCATCTAGTTTTCAACCACTAGATGGAGTCCACCCACGAACTGTTTAGGCAGAATGGTCTGTCCCTATTTGTTCATCTGGAATCTTATTTGGAATTTCTTATGTTGAAACTCAGCAAATTTATCCTTCACATCAGTATCAATTTGGGCAGTCTAGTCTCCAAAGCCCAATTTATCCTTTGAACACTGGATTGCCGCCATATGGGGGGCAGTATGCCTTTTCATTGTTCCCTCCGGGAGAAAAACCATATGAGAGTTCACAACAAAATTTGGGTCAAACTGGAATTGCATCCAGTGGTTGGGTATCAATACTACCTCAAAAACCAAGAGTTGTATATTCAATGCAACCAAATCAACTTGTGTCGAGCATTCCCACTACACCTGCTATTGTGACTGTGTCGCAAGTACAAGCGCTGCCTGTTGTATTTAAACCTCAAGTCTCTCAAGTCGTAATACAACAACCTCTTGTCTCCATGGCTCAATCAAAACCTCTGATTAGTGCCTCCTTAACTAGAGTGACTCAGGCTCAAATGGGTACTATCACACCTCATATTGGTCAAACATCCAGTATTGGACAACAACAAATGGTCCAACAACCATGGCTAGTACAATATCAACAACCACAATTCCATCAAGCTTACCGAGGACTTGAGAAACAAAGATTTGCAGGTAATGGGCAACCGTATTTTCAAAACGGTTACCAACAATCATATTATAATGGTTATGCCCATCAACCTTATCAAAGTTATCAACATCAGATACATTATGCTGGTATGCAAAGACCTACTGCTCAGGAAATACCATCTTATCGTGGGTATGCTTCGCTAAACCTGAATCAACAGTTGCCTTTTGTAGCAAATTTTAGAATTACCAAATTTGAACCGGCTGACAAATGATCCAATTGCTTACGCCCCTTGGTGGCCAGTGATTCCTCATAAACTTCCCTCTGATATTCCTAAATTTAATGGAAATCCAGGCGAAGACCCATCGAATCACATAATGACTTTTCATTTGTGGTTTTCATCTAAAACCCTCAATGATGATTCGATTAGGATTTGCCTTTTTGAGCGAACGTTAACTGGTCCGGAAACAAAAAGGTACATTGGATTTCCTAGAGCTTTATTTGACAACTTCAACACCCTCGCCACTACCTTTTTAACCCACTTTCAGTTACCCATAAGGTATGAAATGGGAACGGAGCTCCTTACCAATTTTATCTGATCATATTCATGAGTGGCGATGTCATTGTCGAATGGTAAAGACATATGTTCTTGATCAGCTTCTAGCTGAGTGGTTTATTAAGTCGTTATTACTTTCTATTACAGAAGACGTGGCCAAGGGAGGAGTTGTCACTGAAGAGCATGTTATTGCTCATGCACAATGTCTTGACTTGATCTATACTCAGTCTGGCATGCTCTATGACAAGATCCCTGACACTCCTAGACCAGAATTTTCCATTCCTCCCCCTCCTAAATCAAACAGGGACACTCATGCTGGCGATGGCGTGATTGGTACCTCAAGTACGCAAACCACAAAGGCTCATACTGGTAAAGCCCTTGCAGTTTCTAGTAAAGAATAAAATGACAAACTTCTTGCCTCAGAAGTTAATGCCATGTCATCTGACAAGGGCAAGGAACCAAAGCAACCAGAGGGCAAGAAGAAAGGGAAAACGAAAAAGAAGAAATAGGAAGAATTGACTCCTGAGAAATCTTTTGGAAACCCTACTGGGCGAAAGAAACCTAATCAGGCATGCTTCATATGTAATGAGGACCATTATATAAAAAATTGTCGACATCGAGCTGAGGCCACAAATTTTTTGAAGACTTCAAGCACCTCGGCAGTATTGACTAATCCGTTTCCAAACCCAAAAACCAATCTGGTTGCTATCGATCATGCTTTCCCATCCCAAGTACTTATGTTGTCCATTTCAAAACAACAAAACGATGCTTTGATATCGACAAGGAATAAAGATTATGGGAATCCACGGATGTCGAACAATAAGGCTACAGATCAACCTAGTAGTTTGACAACGACTTCGTCAGAAGTTGTGCCACCCATCATTCCTGAACTAACAATAAAGCCACCAAAGGGAGTAGTACATAAATCAACATTTAATCCTCGTGCTTGAGCAGCACAAAATTATAATATAGTAGAGGATCTGGCTCAATCGCCATCTGCTATGTCAACACTTGAATTACTGCAGAATTGCCCCTCCCAAAAGCAAGATTTATTATCAACAATAGGTGGAATTGACCCAACATATGCCAATCTTGTGGCCTTTAACCACAAAGGATATGAACCTCAGTTACCGGCCCAACTCGCTTTCCTTATATAGGTAAAATCCCTCAATAAAACTGTTCATAGAACAATCATTGATGAGGGGGCATCTGCCTGTATTATGTCAATGAGTTGCTGGAAAACTTTAGGCTCACCACCCTTTTCGCGATCATCAACGACATTAAAAGCATTCGATGAAAGAACATACACGCCGTATGGGATATTAAGTAACTTGCAAGTTGAACTGGGGGGCAAGATAGTAGAAATTGAAGTCGAAGTTATCGATAGAAACTTCGGTTACAATATCCTACTAGGAAGGCCCTAGATTTATGCTATGGCTGCTGTTGTGTCAACATATTTTAGAAAGATTTCATTTCCCTTCTAAGGCAGAATTACAATTGTTTACCAACTAACCTTTTTCCCCAACAGTTGACAAGCTACGAGAAGGAAGGGTTAGCCTTCCTTCTCCCTAGGAAGGAAGGGGTTAAGGGGAAGGAAGGCTTCCTTCCTTCTCCCTTAGCATCCCCATCAAGGGATAAGGTCATTCCCCATCGAGGTTCAATCTCATGTACCCCTCATTCACAGCTTTAGGACCATCATTCACAGACGGCCCAATCAACCCATCTCATGTCCCAATACGAGGAATAGGCCGGAACGGGTTCTTTATTCTCGCCTTCGATACACCCTAGCTCAGACTTTTGTCTCGTGTCTCTCAATCACTTCAAAATGTTGGAGTAGGCCTCCTAAAAGACCCTGCCTTAATGGGTACTTTTTCCCTCCTACCTCCGAGTAATCTGGTGGAAGTGGCCATGGTGGAAACATGTAATATGGTATCTTCTACATCAGCAATTATTAAGAAGATTTCCGAACATTTTGTTAGCATGGATCATCGCCAGGTATTGCCTCCAAGTCCCATAGAATTTTTTTAGCAATCAATTTTCTTGGCCTGGGGAGCAAACCCAAATCAACACTCATCAAGTGTTTGGATAGATAGGTCTCTAGAATATGGCACCTCTTTAGATCCTTGGTCACGTATACATTCTACAGAGGAAGGAATCATTCAATCAATGATGATAGGAGAGGCACCATGGGAAGATTACCACCATCTTTCCCATCTTCAAGATAACGATGAATATTATTCCAGCGACCTTAATCATCCTTCAATTTTTATTTTCTATCAAATACTGTAAATATGGTGGATTCTGAGTGAAATATGTCCAATATTGAAGAAACTATCGCCATAAATATCTCGACCAAACCTAATGTTGTAGAGAATATTCATGTCAACAAATCTTGTTCTTCTTTAGAACTGGAAATATACTCCACTCTCTTTCGTGAATTCAGAGATGTCTTTGCATGGTCATATGAAGAAATACCAGGCATTGACTCGAACATCGTTGAATAGGAAATCAAGATGTATCTAGATGTCAAACTAGTACGATAGCAACTTCGACAGATTCACCCAAAGAAAGCCGCTGCCATCAAGGTAAAACTTGAAAAACTTTTACATGCTGGTTTCATTTACCCTGTTCCTCTAACTGATTGGGTATCGAATATTGTTCCTATCATGAAAAAGCAAGGAATGATTAGAGTGTGCATTGATTACAGGGATGTAAATCAATCTTGTCTAAAGAACAACTACCCTACACCCTTCATCGACCAGATAATTGATGAATGCGGCAGATGTGAAATCTTTTCATTCATGGATGGATTTTCCGGATACAATCAAATAAACATCCTCCCACAGGACCAATCGAAGACTACATTTATATGTCCATGGGGCACATTCACGTACTGTAAATTATCTTTCGATTTAAAAAATGCAGGGGAAACTTTCTAGAGTGCAATGAACTATGCCTTCCATGACATCAAACACATTTTTCAACCATATCTCGACAATCTACCAGCTCATTCGTGAAAGCGGACTGATCATCCAATGCATTTGAGAGCTATATTTCTACATTGGCGACACTACAAGATACGACTCAATCTACACAAGTGTGTGCTTTGTGTTGGTTCTAGTCATTTACTTGGTTTTGTAGTTTCTAAGGATGGGATTCGACTCGACTCATGTAAGGTTCAGGAAATCATCGACATGCCTCCACCTTCAAATTTGCTTCAACTTCAGAAACTCCAAGGGAAAGCAAACTTTCTAAGGAGGTTCATTCCAAATTATGTCGAATTTGCTAAAGGTTATACATTTCTTTTGAAGAAATAGGTGCCCTTCAACTGGGATCAGGTTGTGCAAGCTTCCTTTGATGCTTTAAAGGATTCCCTAATAAAAGCATCATTAATGTATGCTCCTGACTATCAAAAAGAATTTAACCTGTATCTAGCCGCACTAGATACAACCATCACAATGGTTTTAGTAGAAGAAGACAATGGAATTGAACATCCTATCTATTATTTAAGTTGAAACTTAAATGACATAGAAAGCAAGTACTCCTATGTTGAAAAGCTGGCTCTAACAGCTGTTCAAGCAGTACAGAGATTTCGACACTATATCCTCTTTCGCCAAACTACGATTTTGTCAGATTGCAACCCTATGACTTACATTTTGTCACGCCAATTACTAGGGGGAAAATATTCAAAATGGATATCCATTTTGCAAGAGTTTGATATGGAATTCACAAAAACCAAATCAAAGAAATCTCTAGTTTTCGCAGAGTTACTATGCAACCTCCCATCGTCGTCCGACGATTCAACATCTAAAGCATCAATCGTGGATGAAACCTTATTTCTAATATCGTCAAGTGATCCATGGTATGGAGATATACTGATCTATCTCCAAACCAAAACACTTAGGCATAATACCTCTCGCTTTGAACAACAATGTATTCGACACCAAGCAAAAGACTATATGATCGTCGGTGATACACTTTACCATCGTGGTGTCAATAAAATTTTGAGAAGGTGCCTCACGCATGAGGAGGCCAAAAAAGTCCAGAATGACTGTCATTCAAGCACATGTGGGGGGCATCAATCTTGTTACGCTACGGCACAAAGGATCTTATGAACTGGTTACTTATGGCCCACAATATTCAAATATTGCATAATTGTAGTCAGAAGTTGCCATGCTTGTTATATTTTTGACCGCAAAACCAGATTACCACCCGCACTGCTGTATCCAGTAGTTTTTGTTGGGCCATTCGCCAAATGGGGCATATATTTCATTACATGTAATCCCACCTCGGCCGAGGGGCATGGGTATATCATAGTCACTGTCGACTATTTTACAAAATGGGCCGAGGCGATGCCTACATTAAACAACGACGGTGAAACGACTGCGTTTTTCTTTTTCAATCATGTAGTCTCTAGATTCGGTGTTTCACAGGCTATAGTGACAGATCATGGATCGCATTTTCGCAATCACACATGGTTGAATTAGCTACCAAATTAGGACTGTCCCATGATAGTTCTACTCATTATCCACAAGCTAATAGACAAGTTGAGGCCATCAACAAAGTCCTGAAGCACATGCGACAAACGATGATTGGAGTCCACAAATGGAATTAGCACTTAATCCTGTACTCATCTCTGTGGGCATATAGAACATCGGTAAGAAATGTGACCAGATTCACACCCTTTCAGTTGGTGTATCAACTGGAAGCTGTCTTACCGATTTAGTGTGAAATTTCATCTCTCAAGCTCACAAACGATCTACTTCCCGAAACTTCAGAGGAAGAGGCTCATTTGTTGGAATTAATCCACTTGGACTAAACCTGTCATGATGCCACGCTGGCTAACGAAGCATATAAGGAACGTGTCAAAGTGCAATTTGAAAAAAATGTCAAGCCTCGTGTTTTCTCAGAAGGCGACCTGGTCTTACTTTACGATCAGGGCTTTGATAAATTGGGAGTAGGTAAGTTCGAACCATTATGGATGGGCCCCTATATTGTTAAATGAGTGTTAGTGAAAGGAACCTATGAGCTAGTAGATTACGATGGGATTCCGCTGTCGCAACCCCAAAATGGGTTGTATCTTAAGTGTTACTATGCTTGATTAAGTGTCGTAATATCTTTATAGATATGCTTTTGTTACGTTTTTGTTTTCTTCAAGAGTTATCATTTTGGTTAGGTAATCCACTTTGCATTTGTTGCAGATGTTGGACCTATTGGAATCATTCATTGGATACGCCGATGGAGCTAGTCATAGTAAGCGGAACCTATCTTCTGCAGCTTGGGCCAGTTTTGATCCAAGCGATGAGTTAGTGAGTTTCAGAGGGATATGTATTGGTCGATCAATGAAAAACATCACTGAGTACAACACGTTGATGCAACTTCTCTCTAATGCCATCACACGTGGCATACGCCAAATTTTTGTCAGGCTAGATTCACAACTTGTCATCCTACAACTACTGGCATCTATTCCATTCGGAATCCAGCTATCTACCGTATGTTCCTAAGGGTCAGGATTTTTGAAAGGCAGTTTGATTCTTATCAATATTAACACATTCCCTGATTCATTAGCAAATTATGTGTTAGATAGACATTTGTAGCATTTATAAAGGAAAAATCATTTCAATTAACATTTGCATCAGGATCATATAACTTAACCAAAATAAAACTCTGAAAATAAAAGATATATAACTATTTATAGTTTTTACAAAATGTTCGGTGTCCAGGAAAAGACTGGTCATACAACCCAAAAAACAAAAAAATGTAGAAAAGCACCCTAGACTAATGGTGCTGGTGATAGCAAGTCACCGCCTGTGCGATCATACATAAGAGCCTAGTCCATCGACTCGACACGCTAGTGGTATGGTGCTCTAATCTCAGACGTAATTCATCGGTCCTCACATCCTGAATACCAAGGGTGAGACCCTCGATCTAATTGTGTAATACTTCAAGGGTCTCCGCTATGTCCAGATTGCGAAGGACATCCCTTCCTACAGCCTCTCCTACTGGAACGTCAGCTGCCGCCCTTGGGCGCATTGCTGGTCACACTGGCTCAACATATGCACAAATATATGAGTTTGATTAGTCTTGATAACATTTAAAAAAAACAAGAACATTATAAAAGCAATAAACAAATATATGGTCAGATCATTTTATCCATAACACTCCACTGCTCGCCAGCCGGTAACACCAAATCTGGGTCGCCTCGGAAATCCATCCCAACATATCGATACTCTATTTAGACCATCTCCTGACAGTTTAACCACTCAAAGAAGGCATCAGAGAATGAAATCTATGGCTGACCAACATGTCTAGCCATGAGATCAACCCATCTCTACATCTGTGGTTCCCTCGGTGCTAGCAATCCTAGTGAAATGTATTGTGGCTGCATCAGTGGAATCCTCTCTAAGATGAAAGAAGTCAGAATGGAACCGTAACCAAAGTTCTTGGATCTTCCATTCTTCACCTTGGAAAGCTATTCTTTTATAATGGGAAGTACTACCTCACACCAGTTGAATACCTTTAGTTCCAAGAATTCCAAGGCATACTGCATATAAGATCGGTTGGACAAATGAAGAGCCGCGCTACTAGCCAATCTATCAAAGGTGAATAAAATAGTTCTCAAGGACCGATTAGTGACATCTCGAATACTGATCTTGCCATCCCTGCTCGGCTGAGATCCATCTCTACAAAACTGGCGAATATAATCCCTCACATATTCACCCCCATGGGCGGATCCTGATAGTGAGAGAGGGGCACCACGACTCAATAACCTAGTCAAAAAGTAGATATCCTTGACTATCAAAGGAATGGATTTTCCTCTAATCTGGAACACTTGGTTGGTCGGATCCCATGCATCGAGAAGATATTGCAACAAATTGATTTGTTGCCTCATGCCGGATATGCGGAAGAATTTGAGCAAGCCACAGTTTCATAATGCAGTGACCGTACCCGGATCATGTAAGGCAATCATGTCCTCTTCTTCATGCTCACATTCACAGTATGTAATGACCATACTGATCCTATGAATCTATGAAACAAAAACAAAAGATTAATTAGGATTATGATTTGGGAAAAAATACGCAAAATTTTCATAAGAAAACATTGCACAAACTTTCCCTTCTGTGCCCATCGCACCCTGCCTGTGTACAGGGTGAGATGCATACTGACTGGTCAATGGCCAGCTTAGTATGCATCACACTTTTTGATGGAGACTAGGTGCGATGGGGAGAGACTGAACTCTTTAAACCCATGGTGCCCAAAAGAAAGGGAAAGCTTGCTCTAAATTAGAAAAGGATGGAATGCAATTGAAGAGCTCAAGGTTAGCTCCTACCTAGTCTTAACGGCACAAAGAATAGTCCACCAGATCTCCTGAAATTAGCTGATGAAATTTGAGGGGGAAAACACCTCCAGAGTTCCAACAATCCCAAATTTGAATGAAATGGTAAAAATGAGAGGTAAAACTGCTTTTATGTTACTATTCACGTAATTCATGTAAAATTTTAGTTTTTAACTCATTTTTCAAGCATGTATTTACATTTCTAATCAATTTGATGGAGTAATTGAATAAAGGGTACGACCGTCGAAAGAATATAGTGTTAATGGTAAATTGAGCATCTTTGACTATTATCATGAGGAATGTTTCCGCAGGGTTCAAGCTCGTTAAAAAATAAACCTGCCACTGAGCATAGATTCTAAGATTCAATCTCATTAAAAAATGAACCCACCCTTGGTAAATAACCTTTGTGATTTCCTTGCTATCAGCCTTTTGAGCCTTGGTTGTGTTCTTACCGTCACCTCCATTCTTTTGGACGATCATATGCTTCCACTTGATTGTTTACCATTTTGAGGAACAGTTGCGACGAGTGATTCTGTTAGCTACCCTCTTTACACTACCGTGTTTGAGAAGTTCCAAACTTACTCGGAACTAGTTGTTACCCGAAAACACCACTCGTTCCTAAAAAACGAGTCTCTTTTAAGCTCTTTTTAGACTCGTAAAATATGAAAAGGTTGCCGAGCTATTGGCCTTTCTAGCTCGTTAAAGTAAGGAGAAGCACCATCCCTCCTCTACATTTTAATCTTTTTGGACCTGAGGGATCATTCCACAAAAAGATCGAGCGCTTGTCTTTTTTGGCTCGCTAAAGCAATCGAAAAGTCACCCCTTTCATATTATTTTATACGTTTTCAGACTTAAGGGATTATGCCATGAAAAAGGACTACTGGAGTTTCCTTTCTGTCCCTTTTCAAACTCTCTAAAAATGAAAAGGACCAAGTTATCTTCGTCATTAAAATCGTCAAAAAAATAGCAACAAACTTATCCATCCAGACAAGAGCGAGTTTCACTGTCGCTAGGCTTGATAAAACATAGCGACAGGTTTGCCCGAAGGGAAAATTACAGAACAAGCATATGTTATCCTCCTCAAGCTTGAAAAAAATAAAGAGGTACTGGTCATCAATGACTGGGGAAAAAGGGAAGAAAACTTGAAGAACTTCATTGGTAGTAGGTCGCTCTTGAACATGATACTTTCACTCCATCACCATGGTTGAGTCGGGTTGGGTTATTCCGTTCACCGGTCACATCACCATTGGTCCTCCGTACCATCCATTTTTGGGGTTAATGCTAACAATCCATCTCAGTGTCACCGATATGTTCAAGAGAAGTCATTTAGAGAATTTACCACCCAGCCAATGCCTCATCCACTATAATACCTTCACTCTCCATTTTTCATGACCGCCATTCCTGAACCTTGTATCATCAGATCGTTTTCACCTCCACAAAATCATTTGCTTTGTTTCATGTTGTAGATGAGGGATACATCAAGGCCCTCCTATGACGGGTCACTTCTTGTCGACATCAGCTCATTATCGAGGAAGTTGACTTAGGAACAACCCTTTCAGTACTTTTAAGCTTGCATGCCTCAATGGAAAGTTTCTCACTTCCGGCGACAGGTTTACATCAATGGCCTTCGACCGAAAGATATTGCATGGTGTTCGACATCGACTCATATATTCACACGACGTAAATTATATTGTAGTATGTTATGAAACCAGCTCAAGAAAAGATAGAAAAGATAGATCAACGCCTTAGAATTCAGCCTCTTCGAGGGGGC
>APFE030499224.1:45441-77774 GCA_000404065.3 Pinus taeda | reverse complement strand
AAATGCAAGCTCTCTAGCTATGAGCATGAGAGCATGTTCCACATTCTAAGACATGCTAACCAACCGAAGTGGAGAAGAAACACATTAGAAGAGCTTGTGTCTCAAGAAGAGCTAGTTGAAAGGGCTAGAAGGCATTTGTTAAAAATGGCTGACTTGGAATGTCCTTCTCAGGTGCTTTCTCTGCCAAATCCTCAAACAAGAGCAGCTGCTTCATCCTCTGCAACACAACAAGAGGCAGTGCAAAATACAAATCGAGGGCAGAGCAAGGGAAAGGATAAAGTGATGGAACAACCAGAGGGCCAAGAGGGCCAAGAGGGCCAACAGGGCCAACAGGGCCAACAGGGCTAACAGGACCAACAACAACAGGGCCAACAGGGCCATCAACAGCAGCCCCAGCAGGAACAGCAACAAGCAGACCAACAGGGTCAGGACAAGTAGAAAGGAGAGGCCCAAACATCTACCCAAGAAAAGACAACAACTATGGCGCCTCCTAGACAAGATTCCAGGGTAGATTCCTCCATCCTCCAAACCCCTCAAAGGGAGAATATTAGCAGGAAAAGAGAGAGGGAAACCCCCCTCACTGAAACATCAGATAAGCGGCAAAGGCTAAATCCCTTCTCAGAGGAGGAGATGCAAAGTATGGAGACTTCTGCCAGCTCCCTGCAGCAGGAGCAAGATAAGGCAGCACTAGGAGAGGTGAGCTCCTCAGGGCAATAGCAGAGCACAGCTGCAGCTATAAAAGAACAGTTAAAAGAGGCCAAACGAAGGAGTGAGCCAATAAAAATTTGGCTCTACAATCACCTGTTAAATATGGCTCCAGAAAATCAGCAAAGGCTCATGTCTGCATTTGATGTGCAGGAAGGCAAGATGACCATGAGCCACTTTACTCCGACAGTGCAACAACCACAAACAGCTGCAGACTATATCAGGACTAATTTGGAAGTCCTGTGGAAAGACATCCACCCCATAGATCAGATCGAGCTTCACAAACAGACGGGTGAGATGGTCTATGCCACTCTGGCAGACAAGACCTTGATTAATTACAGGCTGCAGAATAGCCTAAACAACACTGCAGCACAACTTGAATTGGAGAAGGCATCCTCCCAAGCTAAAGATAACATAATCAAGGCACTAGAAGAAATAATCATAGAGTTTGGGCATGACCCCAATGATGTTAAGGCTGTACAACAAGTCCTTAAGCTGAGGGATGCAGACATGGCTGCAATAAAGAAAAAAATGAAGATCCCCCCAACTCTCCACCCACAGACAGATGAGGTTGCCCAGCAGAGGCAAGAAAAAGATGCAGCTTCCTTATTGATGGCATTATACAAGGAGCTGATAGAAACACAGGAAAAGCTGCAAGATACAGAGACTACATTGGAAGCAGCATTGCAGAGGAGGGAGGCAGGGCAATCTTCAAAGCCACCTACAGAAGCAATAAACCTTGAGGAAACCCCTCAAGATACTGTCCCTCCAAAACAACAGGCTCAGCTCGATGCTCCAGGCACCACAACACCAACCACCTCAGCACCAACAACAGAGCAGGCTGAGAGCCTGGACATGCAGAAGCTGAGGCAAGAAATACAGGTACTGGAAGCTCAGATGTCAGAGCTCAGCCAAGCCCGGGACAGTGAAAAATATGACAAATCTAAGCAAAATGTGGCTGAGAGGGAAAGAGAAGTGAAATCTCTGAAGAAGAGAATTGCAGAGCTAGAAAAGGAGCTCAGTTTTGATAAAGTTACAGCAGAGCTCAAGAAAGTTATCTGGACCACCATTGGACAATCAATAACCAACCAATGGGAGTATATTGAGGCCATATATGAGCAGGTGGGACTCATTAGTAGAGCCAGAAAAGAATTGCAAAGAGCAAGGGCATCTCTAGGCAATATGCCTGAGATTGCCCCCAAGATGATAGAAGTGCTCAATTACAGGACAAGTTCCCAGCTGGTGAGAATGGGAATTGGAAACATGACTGAAACAATCTCTTTAATCAAAAGAGTCCTGACAATGAAGAACCTAATTCAGACCCTGGACAGAAGAATCCAGGATATGCAAGCTGACATCAATAAATTTCAAAATAGGTTCATGGCTTTGCAGGAAAGAGGGCTCCCCAGCTTATTAGAATCAAGAAAATTACTCTCGCATGACAAATATGTCAAGAGAGTAAGCAGTTTTGCAACAATACAGATTGCTGAGGCACCAAGTACATCTTCAGGAGCAGGCCCAGTAACAGGGAAAATTCTTTTTGAAAGATTAGATAATTTGTTTTTTATTAGAAATGAAGTCACACACTTATTTAATGAACCCCCTCACTTCTATAAATATACAGAGGCTGATGAGACCTTGGGGTCAATTTTGAAACATCAGCTGCCTCCTCCAGACACATGGCAGGATTTAATAGGATTGCTTTTGAATCAAAGTTAAGTAATCACATCTCTCTCTTCAGCAAAAGGTTTGTATTACATACACAGCTGGACAAAAGATACATCAGCAGGTATGAAGACGCTGAGCCAACTCAGCATAGGTACTCGGCCGCAACAACAGCATCAGCAAGCACAGGTGGCAGGGCCAAGAAGACACAGAAAAGTAACAGCTGCACAGCACATCATTCAGCAGTTATGATAAAGCCGCTCAACCGACTCCGCAAACCCCAAAGGTCAAAAATTACTCTGACGGGAGTTAAGAGCTTTTATAACTCATTTAAGACTGTAATTACTTCTCATCTACAAGCCATGTACGAGTGTAAGAAGATATTTTCTTCTCAGATGACTTAATGCCTGAGATATTTTTGTATTAGACTTCTATATATTCCCCCTCGCATTTGTTAGCAAGTGTTGGACTCCGGATGTAAGAAATCTCTTGATATCTCTTCTGTTACTCTGATATTGTAAATTCTCAGACAGCTAATACAAAGAATGATGGGATTTCTCCAAGCATTGTGTCTCTTGATCTCTTGATGGTGTATGGCTGAAAGTTGCAGGATTCCTGTGTATTTCATGGCTCAATAAGTTTTCTTGTTACTCTTTGTGATATATATGTTCATTACTTTCATATATCTTTCGTGTTTTCCATGTACTCAATATCTAAGTAGCAAGGAAAAAGAATAGTCTCAGGACTTAATCATTGATTACCCTGAGCTCAATCTAAGCTATTTCATATGTTTTCTTCAGTTATGGTAATGAAAGAGTAATTCTTAAGTGCTACCTTTCACACCATATCATCACAGTAATCTATTTGTTTTAGGAATTCAAGTAATTGCTCCTAATTAATAGACCTCTCTCCCACTACCCAGCTCAGTAAGGAATTCTTAAATGCTTTTTGCTAGTTGTTTTCACATCACCCTCTCAAATTTACAGTTTGTTTTATGAAATACAAACAGGCCCTGTAATCCTAGCAACACTTAATCCAGGATCTCAAGAAAGCAACTGCTACAGACCCCATTGCCCAATGGATTAGTTTCACTAGTAGAGAACACTCTAAAAGATATCAAAATCATTTCTGCTTATAGACCCATCTTTCTCTTTGACTAACACCAGGGCTATTTAGTGCCCGATGACCGTAGATCCTCTACCATCGATGGCTACGATGACTCCTCTAATTTCCTCATCTGCTAATACTTAAATTAATCTTCTTCATTCATTTTCTTTGACTTTAAGTTGCGCAACTTAATCCTGGCCACTCATTACAAACAATATCGTACGTTGATCTCCAAGATCCAACGGTTCCTATGCATTCAATCTTCATCTGTCTCCTCACTTTGACTTTGATTCATTTCTTCAATGTTTTTCCTATGGTTTCAGGTTTTCTTCAGGGTTTCGGCCTTTCACTTTTCCGCTGCTCAACTCTCTCTGAGCCTGCCTTCTGCAAATTCATACATCGTTGATTCTCTTTGAGCTTCATTCTGATTCTTCAACCAGATTCAAAGACCCATTATGATTCTTCTGTCTCTTCTTCTCCTCTCTGTGTTTCACCAAATTCTGTCTGCACACAATAGCTAATGACCTCTTCCTCTTACGCTTTGGATTCATGATGGCTTCCGATAACCTGTTTCTGATGAGCTATTGCAATATGCTTCTCTTGATAGCTCTTGTGACTTCCGATATTCTCTGCTCTTATATTCTGTAATACTCCTCTGATGTGTTCCTCTTCTGATGGCTTCCCTGATGGCTTTGATCCTTGGCTTCTTTCTCCTGTTTCTTCATGGATCTGCTCTTCTTGGCTTCACATCATTGTTTACTCATCCAAAATATTGCCATATTGACATCAATGACAATCTAGGTCAATAGGTTAGTCATCAATCATATTTTCTACTTCATTCTTCAGTTGGCTCAATCGACAACACATTGTCATCGAGGTGCATCCATACATAGGTATGGATTTCTATGGAGATCCAGATTTGAGTTTATTAGTGGGTGATCAATGGGGTGCTATAGGTAAATTGTTTTTTATTTTTAAGTTTCTACGTGTTTTTGTGTTTTTGATGTTTCCAAGACTAAAATAAAATCATTCTCATGCATACATATGTTGGTATTGTTCAACCTATGGGACATCAACAAGAGGCAGGTGGACCAACGCGGAGAAATTCCGGGAGAGCAATTCTCCAGGATTTGGATTTGACCACACTGGCAAAGTTGCAGGATCGCGTAGAGGGTTTAACCCTCAGTATTCTAGATATTTGGATCGAGGAGTTACCTATGAGGCTACAACACCATACTATTGGTGTTCCTATCCGTTGGATGAAGCTATTGTGCACGATAGCTCAGGCTTTGACCTGTTATCATGAGCATCACTAGGTATACTTAGGATGATTTTTGTATGCATTTTGAGTTTTGAGGTCAGATGACCAAACATGTCTTGGACACAAATTTTGTAAAAATTTTAAAAACATCTATCTATTTTTACTTTCAAAGTTTTTATATATGGTTATGTGCATTCCTATTCAACTAATGATGTCAATTGAAAATTTACTTTTACATATGTTGCAAATGTTTGTTTAACACATAGTTCGCTAAAGAATCAGTTAATGTGTTAAAGTTTCTGTAAATATGTTGATATTGAATGTACTCAAAATGTCTTTCCTAAAGACGAACTCTAAGGAACATACGAAGAATAGTTGGGTTTCAGACGGTATAAACACCTGTAAGTTGTAGTACGATGAGTTTTGAGTCTAGCCTAATGATGATTCGGTGAATGCCAAGTGAAATGGCATCAGAGAGGAGTTTGATCAATGCGTTATACTCAATGATATTATTCATATAATGATCGATACAAATCCCTTGTAAACTCACTAACTCGACATTTGGAGTGAAAATGGCCCATGTTACAAAAGATAGGTTTTGCGTACTATGACTAGATCGGCATAACCAACAAGTGGTTCCAAAGATTCCGACATCTATGACAAATGAAAAGCTGATTACTAACCATATAAAAACTCTAAAACACACACTGACACACACACATGCAATTAAAGCATATATACAATGATTTTACTACACTTAATTAAGCATAGTAACATTTGAGATACAACCCATTTTGTGGCTGTGACAATGGAATTCCATCATAGTCCACCAACGCGTAGGCACCTTTTGCCAAAACACGCCTGACAATGTAAGGGCCCATCCATAGTGGTTCAAATTTTCCTGCTCCTAGTTTATCAACTTCCTGATCATAAAGCAAGACTAGGTCTCCTTCTAAGAAAATGCAAAGCTTGACATTTCAATCGTATTACTCCTTGATTATTTTTTTATGTGCTTCATTAGCCAATGTGGCTTCACAATGGGTTTCATCCAGATGGATGAGTTCTAAGAAATGTGCTTCTTCATCAAAAGTGTTTAAGAGATGAAATTTCACATTGTATCAACAAGATTGCCTCCAGACCATACACAAATTGAAAGGGTGTGAATCCAGTTTCATTATTTACTGAGGTTTGGTATGCCCACAAAGCAGAGTACAAGATTAAATGCCAGTTTCGTTAATGAACCCCTACCATTCTTTGAAGCATTCACTTAAGGACTTTGTTTATGGCCTAAACTTGTCCATTAGCTTGCGGATAATGAGTAGAACTATCATGTGAAAGTCCTAACTTGGCAGTTAACTCAATCATCATGTGATTTTGAAAATGCGACCCATGATCTGTAACTATAGCCTGTGGTACACCAAACCAGGAAACCACATGGTTGAAAATGAAAAGTGCAGTCATCTTGCCACTGTTGTTTAATGTAGGCATCGCCTCAGTCCATTTTCTGAAATAGTCAATGGTGACTATAATGTACCCATACCCCCTGGTTGAGTGAGGATTACATGTCATGAATTCAATGCCCCATTTGTAAAATGGTCCAACAGCGATGATAGGATGCAATGGTGCAGGTGGTAATCTAGATTTACGGTCATATATCTAGCATGCATGACTCTGAAAAAAATAATGCAATATTTGAATATAGTAGGCCAGAAGTAACCAGCATGGAGAATCCTATGTGTGGTAGCATAACCAGATAAGTGTCCACCACAAGCACCTGAATGGAAATCATTCAAAACTTTCTCGGCTTCCTCATGTGTGAGGCACTTCCGTAAAATCACATCGATACCACGACAGTAAAGAGTGTCGATAATGATCATATAATATTTGGCATGGTATCGAATATGTCATTGTAGTGAGCGAGAGGTATTAGGCCAAAAATTTTAGGTCTGGAGATAAATCAGTATATCTCCATACCACAGGTCAAATGACGAAATTAGGAAAAAGGACTTATCCATAATTGATGGTTATGATGTTGAATCAATGGCATTCGAAGGAAGGTTGTAAAGAAGCTCGACGAAAACTAGAGATTTCTTTCACTTGGATTTGATGAATTCCAAATCAAATTCCTGCAAAATGACAATCCATTTTGAGTATTTTCCCCCCAGCAATTGACGTGACAAAATATATGTCATAGGGTTGCAATCTGAAATGACAGTGGTCTTTCGGAGCAGGATATAGTGGTGAAATCTTTGTACAGCTTGAACAACAGCCAAAGCTAGATTTTTGATGTAAGAGTACTTAACTTTTGTATCATTGAGATTGTGACTCAAATTCTTCTTGGACTAAAACCATTGCAACGGTTGTATCTACAGCGATGAGATACAGGAAGTAGTCATTTTGATAATTCGGGGAATACATTAATGACGCCCTAATCAAGGTATCTTTAAGAGCATCAAAGGAAGCTTGCACAACCTGATCCAATGGCAGGGCATCCCCTTTTTCAAAAGACAAGTAAATCCTTTAGCTATTTCAGCATAATTGGGAATGAATCTCCTCAGAAAGTTAGCTTTCCCTTGGAGTCTTTGTAACTGTAGTAGATTGGAAGGTGGAGGCAAGTCAAGAATTGCCTGAACATTGAGAGGATGGAGTTGAATCCCTTCTTTAGACACATCAAAACCAAGAAAATGATCAAAACCAACACAAAACACACATTTGTGTGGATTGAGTCAAATTTTGTAGTGTCGGCATCGTAAAAATATAGCTCTCAAATGCTACGAGTGATCAGTCTGCTTTCATGAATGAGCAGGTAAATCATCAAGGTATGGTTGAACAATGTGTTTGATGTCATGGAAGGCATAGCTCATTTCCCTCTAAAATGTGGCCCCAGTGTTCTTCAAACCAAAAGGGATTTTCATGTAAGTGAATGTGCCCCATGGAAAATTAGAAGCATTTTTAGATTGATCCTCTAGGCAAATATTGATATGATTATAGCCGGAAAATCCATCCATAAATGAAAATATTTCACATCCGGCACATTCATCAATAATCTGGTCGATAAAATGAGTGGGATAATTGTCTTTTGGACAAGCCTGATTAACATCCCTATAATCGATGCACACTTGTATTGTCCCTTGTTTCTTCGTGACAGGAACAATATTGGAAACCCAATCAGTAAGAGGAATAGGGTATATGAAACCAACATGAATTTTTTTTTCAACTTCTCCTTTAATGGTAGCAGCGTTTTTTGGATGAACAGGATGGAGGCGTTGTCATATTGGTTTGACATCAGGATACATTTTAATTTCATGTTCAACTATACTAAAGTCAATACCTGGCATCTCGTCATATGACCATGCAAATATATCTTAGAATTCATGGAAGAGAGCATAATAAATATCAAGTTCTGATGGAGAACAATATTTGCCAACACGAATGTTTGCTACAACTCTAGGTTTGGTCGAAATATTGATAGAAATAGTTTCTTCGATATTTGAAAAGTTTCACTCGGATTTTTTTGTATCTATAAAAACAAAATTCGAAAGAAATCAACAACTAAAGAGTGATTACGTTCATTTGAAAAATATTCTATGTAATGTAGAAGATGGGAACGATGATGATAATCTTCCCATGGGTCTTCTTTCATCATCATTGATTAGATGATTCCTTCATCGATAGAAAATATATGTGAAAAAGGATCAGAGGAAGTACCATATTCTAATGAACAATCTACCCATACAATTGGCGAAGATGGATTTGGGTTTGCCACGCAAGCTAGAAATATCGATTGATATGCAAGCTCAATGGGTTTTAGTAGCATGATTTCATTACTACTATCAACTTCAGTACTATTGGTAATCTTCCTTAAATCAGATGAAGTGGAAGATATCATGTTTCAAGTCTCAACTTTTGTAATTTCTGCCATGTGTGATGTTGATGGTAGCGAAAAAGTACCCATTAGGGAAAAATCCTTGAAGAGCCTACACCAATATTTTGAAGAGATAGCGGGGGTCCGCGAACTAACAAAATGCTTCCAGTAGCCTGTGAACTAGAGGTGAAGAAAGAAAGTAAATCAATAATTTTTATTCAACCTTTATGAGGCAATGCAATCATGCAAAAGTATGTCAAAACCACAGAATCCATAGAATATACCCACGGTATTCCTAGCAAAATGTTGTAGTCAAAGGGTCCATCAATGACCTAAACTTCAATAGTTAATGCTTTTCCCCTAGTTAAATTTGTAGATTACTCAAAATTCCACAAGGCGTATATGTGCGACTGTGGAAAGCTTTTAACGTTGTTGGTGAACGTGACAAAGGCAGTGAGCCAAGTGTTTTCCAACAATTCATTGACATAATACACGTAGATTCCCCCTCACCAATAATGGTTCGGTGAATAAGTTTATTCAATGCATTTACTTGAATCAGGAATGACAATTGCACTGGTAACTGTGGCATATAACCCGCATGGTTGAAAACCACAAGACTGGAATCTGTTGGATTGATCCACCAATTGCTAACAACAAAGCCTGCTTTTGGGAGGGACAATTCTAAAGCACCTCAAGCATCGACATAGCAAAAGGTGACTAAGCCAAATCTTCTACTATGTTTTAGTTCTGTCTTGCTCGAGCTCAAGGGTTAAATGATTTATGTACAACTCCCTTAGGCAGTTTTATCATTAACTCTTATGCAAAAATCAGTGGAATACTTTTGTTATCACCTAGATTGACCTCGGGCTGAAGGGAGGCAATTCCAGGGTAACCACAAACCAAGCTTAGCCTAGTAGCTAGCCCTACTAGGCTAGGAGAGGGCTCTCTCCTTAAGGATATCAGTCAAGATGACAAGATCAGGTAAAGGATTTTAGGCTAGGTATAGTAGCTCGAAAGGTTTTGATTGAATTTGTTGGTGTTTTGTTGGATCAGATGGAGCTAGGCAATTTAGGTCTGGGAAATTAGGTCAGAAATGCAGGGTGTTCTATGGGGAAAGGTAGGCATAGGCTTTAGCACTTTAGGCTTAATGGTGTGAGGTGTTTAAGACTGATGAGGAGCTAAGGAGGGCATGTGAAAATCATGGATCCTTCTCAAATAGTAGAAAACATGGAATATTAAATGATTTCCCAAGGCAGAGCACTGTTACAATGGATTTTACCTATCAAACTTGATAACATTCAATAAGAAGCAATGAAATGGATGATGGAATACATAAAACATGTAAAAAAATGATTAAAAAAGAATAAACTGTGCTAAAAATCCATACCATAGCGATCCAATAAAAATAGCTACAAGTTTGATTAATCTCCTTGCCAAACTGCTTACAATGATGTACAATCAAGCTCTGAGCATCCAAGTGAGTCCAAATTCAACCAATGTCTAAGAAAATACATAATATAGGCATCAAAACCACTCATACTAGCCTCAGGGTTTGAATCCATGAGAGGAGGAGCAGTTACAAAACAAACTTAACTGAAAGCTAAAGACTAGGGAGGTCAAACTGACTCATCCCTAAGGTGAAGGAAACTGATTCATTACATGCCACCTTGGCCATTTACCTGATGTATCTATCCTAAATAACCAAAATATACATTAATTATATCAGTAAAAATATCAAAATCTCAAAGATGAAAGCAAATTCTGGAAGAAATAGTGAAAATTTGAGCAATATGTCAAGTACGCAGTGCCAGTGTCAAATGCACAACGCCTGAAGGGAGTGCACAGCGCCAACTTCCAGCTGAATTTTGACTACCTTCTTAACCTCCAAATCTATCTCATGATAGCTCATTGGAAAGCTTATCCTGTCAAGTTTCCAAAAATGCCCTTATTTTCCAATTTGAGCTTGCTTTGCCCTTCCAAAACTGCAATCTCCCAAGACTGCTCAAACGCGCACTGCCAGGCTCCAAAAATAGGCAGAAACATGAAATTTTGGTGGTTTTTTGGTCTTTTCACCTAAAAAAACTGACTTTCTCAACTGGAAACATGGTTTTTCTAAATGTACATGGCCTTCTGAATCCAATGGTGGTGTCCATTTCTCCAAAACGTGCCCCAAAAAAGTGTGTAGCGCCCAGTGGACTCATAAAATAAATGCTTGAAAATTATAATAAATGCTAACACTTCAAGCCAACTTTTGACTGCTTGTGGAGTCTAGTTTCCAGAACATCTTGAATTTTTCAATTTTGAGTTCATTTTCCCTTTCAAAAGCCCAATCTCCTAAGACTGGTCAAACACGCAGCGCTTGAAGGGAGTGCGCAACACCACTTTCAAGACAACTTTTGGAGGTCTTCCTCAACTCCAAATTGAGCTCAGGATAGCTCATTAGAAAGGTATCTATGTCTAGTTATCATTTTCCTCATCAAGCAATTCATTTGGTCATCCTATCTAGGAGAAATCTTGATTTTCCCAAAGTCACTCCAGAAGTGCGACAACTCTCTTGAGGCAAATAATGTTTTGGATATTTCTCCCAATCCATGAGACCTGTGTAAAAACTAAAGGAGGTTTTTCTTTTTGTGTCGATGATAGACAAAAACCTCACTCACTTTTGTCAAACTCATATTTTCTTTCTCAAAAACATCATTTGAATAAAACCTATCCCAATGTGTGGAACAGGGGATTAGTAGAAATGAAGGGAAATGAAGGGGATGAGGGCCTTATAATTTCTTGAGTAAATTTTTGGAAGTAGGGAGGAATGTTAGGAAGTAGGGGAAAGTGGAATTTCAAATATTGAGTGAGGGGAAGGAGTCAAAAATAGCAAAAAACAGGCCTAACCTAGAAAAGTGTCAAAATGTAGCAATAGGCTAGGGTTTGTGGGAAAATGATGAATTTGAGGTATATAAGTGATGGGAAGTGTTTAAGAAGGTATATTAAGGAGAGGGGAAGGTGTATGAGCATCAGGATACAAGTTTTGTTTACGATTTGACCATCCAAGGAAAATTACCTTCAAAACCCTAGGAAAGGGAAATGAGCCTTACCTAAGTACAAATGAAGCATGAAAAAGGTGTAAAATGACCCATTGGAACTTGAAATGATGATGACAACTCTTTGAATGATGGTACACTTAGCCGAATGGTGAAATGGATCAATATTTGGAAAACTTTGGAATGAGTGAAAACAATCCTAGATCTAATACCTAGTGACCAAATTTTACTTGAAGACTCACTAAAATGACCAAATTTGACTTTGACACCCTAAGACCACTTTGTAAGAGCATGTTTGATCGCTGGTGGAAGTATGCAAATACTGAATCTAACAAGTTTTAGATGAAGCTGAAGTTGAAGGATTAGGTTGATCAATGGCCTAGTTGTCCGACTATAAGCCTAGTAGTCCTCCCATATATACCTGAAAGCACGTGGAGGCCCAATCTGTGTTAGTGCTATCTAATGCGAAACCGCAAATTAAGAGAATTCCTTTATACTTTACATATTGTAACACCGCCCTATATACCCGAAGGTACGTGGACAAGCTACTATATACTCACGTACATGGAATGAAGTATCACACTCATAATGTATTGCAAAAAAGTTAGCGGTAGCTGCTATGTTTTATGACGTCAGAACACGTCTCTATCCTAGAAACTCTAAATGTTTTTCATTAGGTGACAATGCTCCATTAGGTTAATTGAGATTAATTTTAATTTGATCTTGTTTAAGAATTTTCCTTTCAAGTTCACCACGTGATGTTTTATGAAATTCCTAGAATGCATCTAATATGATAAGAATTATTTTCATTCAATTTGAACAGTGAAAATATTAGCTAATAGGGATAGAGCAATAAGATTCTTTTAATCAAAGAGCATAGAGCACATCTAATACAATTTCCTTAAGCTATTCCTACAAGTACACACAAACTTTTCAATGCATGATGGAAGTTTTTCTTTTCAATTCCCTTAATGTTGAAATGAACAAAAGGAAACTAATCAATCTTTTTGCAAGAATGAAGACTTTACGACAGTTCCTTTTCGAAAGAAATGAAGAATTTTACGACACTTTCTTTTCAGCAAATATTAATCGACTATAAGCTAACTTTGACAATGAATTGATAGCGATAAAGAAATCCCTTAAGAAACACTAACAAACAAGGCCAAAGTAGGGCTAGGAAATGAAACACAAATTGATTTCAGAGACACAACAATCATTGATCTTTCAGCAAGCAAAACTAGAAGGAAATTTGGAAAAAACCAAACCAAAGGTAGGATTTTTTACCTAAGGAGGATCAGCACAGCCCTGAATGGGAGACAATGCACTTCATAGCACTATCGTCAAGCGAAGGGTGCTCTGTAGCGTACTGTGTCTAGACCAATCCGATGTTGGTGCTAGAGAGGCCATTCAAGGGAAATTCAAGCACACTTTTTGACCAAAAAACACTTCAAAAAGGCTGAGATAAGATCAATGGAGGCAGGTAAAGTCTACTAGGGTGTACCAGGATGAAGATAAACTACCCAGAACGATGGTCAATACTTCCCCATTATGGTCGCCAATTTTTTATGTGGAATTTTGCATCTATGGATAAACACAAGTTCCCTAAGTGGGTAGCTACACTTAGAACAACGGAATTAAAGAGTTTAACATTTTCCTATAGAAGATAAATAAGACAAGGGACCTACTTGTTATCTTTCACTTCCCTTTGTCTCCTTTGAATATCTCCCGTCACTCCTTCTCGAACTGAATCTACTCGATCAATACCTGCAATCATAAACAAAGGACAAAAACCAATCAAATCAAGAGATCTATCTACTATAAGCAAATGGAATCAAAATAATTTACACATATAATCATCATACATAAATACAAGAATATGAGAAAAGGTGTAAACAACTTTATTAAGTAAAAGGAAGAGTTACAACCAAAGAAGTCTAATCCCATGTCACTCATCCAACTTGAGTTCCATCCCTCATCACATTAAATGCACAACACTCTGGTAGCATAACAATACTTTCTTATGATATCAAACCTCAAACCAACAATACTCCTTGCAATTCTTAAAAGTCCAACCCCTGATCACTATGATGAGTGCTCAATTTATAGGGAAATGGAGGTGGATTTGTCATAAATTGGGCACTGAATGGCTTTCCTATTTGGGAGTTAGCTTCCATGGAGGAAGGGATGAGAGGATAGGAGGTTATTTGATTCATTTCCTATCCAATTTTGAGCTCATAGGAGAGGATAAGAGGTGGTAATTTTCTATAATGGTGTAGAATGTAGGAATATTCCTAGAACCATATGAACATTTCGCTCAATCTCGCCCAACGCAGGTCAAAGTGGGCCTAGGTGCTCTACAGAGCAGGCTTGAATGGGCCTAAGTGCTATGCAGCACATTTACCCCTGATCAAGGTTGTGCTGGTTCCTCAAGGAGTCATTTCAAGATGTATTCAAGCCAGGAAACTCTCAAGAATGATGGCATTCAATGTGATGACGTTTCTAGGGCATGTAGCAACTAAATTAGGGTTTGATGAGCCTTAATAGTAATGGTTTGAAAGTTGGGAACAATGTGCCCAAATATATGTGTAACAAGCCTTCAGCTACCAATAGGAACAATAAATGAGACAAGGGGCATCCTTGTCTCATACCTCTCTAAGCATGGAAAAAATGGTAGGATTACCCATTTATTAGAAGTACAAAAGAGACTAAACGAACGCAACTCATGATCCACTTAATAAAATAAATACAACCAAGTGAGTCAGAAAGAGTCTAATATACATACATCTCACATGATCATAGCTTTTTGAGAGATCAATTTTAATTACAACCCCTTTTAATCTAAAAGTTTTCATAATATGAAGACCTTCTTGGGTCGCCCTAATGGCTTCATGAATTTGTCTCCCTTCAAGAAAACCATATTGTTATTTCGATATAGATTTTGAAAAAATAGGCTTTAGTATTCTATAAATTATTTTGGAGATGACCTTATAGATATAATTATAGAGAGGTATGTGATAGAATTCATCAAAAGAAGTAGGCTTGTCCATTTTGGGAATTAGGGATATGAAATTAGACTTGAAGGCCACCAATACTCTACCTTCCCTTCTTAATTCATTTACAACTCCAAAAATATCCTTACCAATGAGCTCAAAAAATTCAATCCCCCATCCATTGGGACCTGGGCTTTTATCTGCCAAAAGTATGCCAAAATAGCTTGCAATTTCTCTTCAACAACCTCCTCCGCCAAAGCTTTGTTATCTTTTTCATCCACAAACCTAGGGAATAATTGGGTTTCCCTTAGGCCTTAAATGATACTATATATTTCAAGCTCCTTAAACAAATTTTGAAAATTATCTCAACCTAAAGAAGTGAGGCCTTCAAAATTTGAGACTCCTCTACCTTCCCCATCTTGAAGATTCCAAATTGTATTACACAATTTCCTTCCCATAGCATAATCTTGGAAGAATTTTGTATTCCCATCTTGTCCTCCAAGATATATGGATCTGATTTTTAATCTCCAAGGATATTTTGTGCCTCAAGAATGGCCTTCTTGTGACATTTCATGTGAACCATGGTTTCTATAGAATCCCCATTCAGAAAACCCCCTTCCCTCGAATCAAAGATAACGAGAATCTCACTTTCTATGTCAACAAGTTTCTCCTCCTCTCTCTTATGTTTCTTCTTAGCCCAATACACAAATATACACTTGATGCACTTGAGGTTCTCTTCAAATTGTTGAGTTATCAAAGATACATTAGTTGGATCATAAGGTATCCAACCTTCATTGAACAAATTTACAAACTCTTCATCTTCTATCCAAGTAGAATTTAATTTAAACAAACAAATAATCATGGGATCATGATATTTAAGCTCCAATATAATATGTGAGTGATTTTACTCTCCCCAAGCCTACCAACTATCATAGGTTATTGAAGCACTCCATCAGCACATCTACAACCAGAAATATGTCAATCTTTTTTACAATTTGATCCTCCCCGATATGATGGTTTCTATAAGATGGTTTTATCTTTACATGCTCTAAATCTAGGAATTTTTTTCCAAAAACTTATTGAAAAAGAAATTAGAAAGGATATATACTCTAGTCCTATGACCCCAAGACTTTGCAACGCCCAAGGAGAAGTTTAAGTCCCCCTTCCCCCAATAATCAAATTCTCAATATTCAACACGTTCAACTCAAAAATATTGTTTCAGAAATCTACTCTGCTATCAAAAGGCTCGTAGATATTTATGGGTGTAAAAGGAGCCCCCATCTCTAAAGAGAAAGGTTTCATTCCCATCCTAGAATTAATACTCCAGAAATTATGTACGAGAACGTTTTTAATTTCCTAACTAATAGAAAGGCCCCCAAAACAACCACGAGCATCTAGGGTAATAAAACACCAACCTCCCAACAAAGACTATAACATTTTGAGACTGTTTCCCTAACTACCAAGGTTTCCTAAATAAAAAAAATATCTAGGAACTTGACCCTAACCAGCCTCTTAAGCACAAGTTTTTTGGATGAACTTGCCAAGCATCTACAATTAAAAAACAAAAATTTCATTAGGAAACAATGTCCTAGGTGTTCATAGCTTTAATCGCCCTAGTAATGGATAATTTTCTACAACCAACCATATCTTCCTTATATTTTTGTGACCACCCCTTCCACATTTATCCAATTTCACCAACCTGTCGAGGTAAACATGAGAGAGAGAGAAACTATGACCTAACCTGACCTCCTAGGTTCCATTAAGGAAGTAGTGTCAACTACTAATGAACAACTAACATCTTACAACAATCTATCGGGGCTACGAGTCACTCAAAGGCTAATTAACCACCCCAGGTGGCCAAAACTAAGCTAGACACCATTTTCTCTGACTTAGGTCCCCAACTGCTCCCACAGGAAGCCCTCCATGAGGTTGGAAGCCTCCAACCGCATGCACAAGCCTGCATCTATGAGGTTGCAACCTAAAATGTCTAGTTTAGAGCATGTGGTCCTAGATTCTAAGCATAAATTCCAGGTCCCTCCAAACCACTGCCTAGAACTTCATGTAACTTCTCATAATCAATAATGACATGACAAAAATGCTAGAAATATAAATTTGAAGGTAGAACTTCACCTAGACTTCCAAGAACATAACATGCATTTAGTCAAACACATTTCAAACAAGTAAGCTACAGGTCATGAATGCATATATTATCATAAAATTCTATTATTCATTTGAGAATAATCGATAACACCATATGCCCTCTCCATATAGTTGCAACAACACTTGTTAGTCCATACATTCATCAGTCTATCAATAACTATACCATTCATGAAGAGATCTATAGATGATACATATCATACAAATAAAATATAACCAAAAAATAACCAACATATAAACCATGGAAAAACAACCATAATATAACCATCATCATGAACACATATATTCATAAATCACCATAGGAAAATGTCTCATATTAACATAGGAAAATTTTAACCAAGTCAGTGGCGTCCACATACCACCCAACCATAGATTGGGTTAAACCAAATTTCTCTTTCAACCAATCATCCCCATGCCATATTCCAACCATTAATGTGGGATATCATGGAGTGAACCAAACAAAACCAAACCTAGGGATTCTAGATGCCAAACCACCTCAACCCTCAACCTGTGATTCCACCTCATGGTTGGACATCTTTAACACCAACTAGATCAATCTCAATCTCTACCAAGGTTGTCCAAGGCTCCAGAGTGTTTGTTCCAACCATGGCTCCAGGAGCTAATAACTCAACCTACGTCCCTCTAGGGCTCTAGAGTGTTTTGTTGAAAAATGTAGCAAGAAATTCTCAATTTCATTTTGCCTTGATTAAATTGAGAAAAATTTGAATTTCCACATCAACAGACAACTTGGATGAAGTTAACTTGTGTGACATGGATTGTGTCACTCAGTTTACTTAGTAAATTTGAGTTAGAAGGCTTGGACTTCAGTTAAACATGTGTGATTTCTAATTTGTAGCAATCAAGGACAATTATTTCAAGTTGTTTTTAGTTAAACTAGTTCCAACTTTTGGAAGAACTTGTGGAAGGTCAGTTGTTTAGTGGGACTTCAGTCTAACTCAGTGATCATCCAATTAAGTGTTCAATCAGCGAAAAATATCTAGTGCATGCAAAGAATTCAAGTACCCACCTGTGGTGGATATTCCCAGGTAGTGTAACATCGTTTTTTTGTAGCGCTACAACCCCTCCACAATTTTTCCCTAGCCTATTTTGGAGCCCCCCTACCAACCTTACATAGCACCTTACCTTGCTTCATCAAGTCCTCAAGTTTCAGTGTCTTTCCTACACAAAGGCAACCTGTTGGTCATATTTTGATCCTTTCCCTTCATAAGCTACTCACCCGGACTTGGTCCAGTTGCAGGTTGAGCAGCTTCCCCTTGAAAATTGCGCATTTATGGAAGTCAACTAGCCTTCCCTCCAAACATTGTGCAATCCTGCCTGTTAGGCTCTAGGATTTCACAATCCTTCCAGTCAACACTCCCTGTAGAATTTATGAAATTTTCCCTAGTAGGGTTGCTCAACCCATAATTTATGCAAATTTGAGCAGCAGTTAGTTTCTCTACCCAGAAACTACTCAAATCTCCTGGGTAGTTAGCCCAGCTCCCAGCCAAAAATGCCCATTTCCTTCAAGCAGTCGAACAACCTCTTGCATGTGTAGATGAGTTAACCAGTTCCCTCCGGGACCGAGCCAAACAGACTTGCATGCATAGGTTTCTTCTCCTAAGGTAGCATACAAAGGCATCCCTTGTCTCAGGGATCTATGTTTAGTAGTTGGAGGTTACATGCAAGGAGAAATTTAGAAACCTCCCACCAAGTGTCACTTCCCCTAGATTTGTGGCATCTGCGTCACAACCTCGATTTTATCAAAACTCATCAACCGAATGCTATAGAGATCATTCCTCACATCGACCTTGCAACTTTGACATCCCACATCAAATCTAGGAGCAGTCAGCGCACTCAGCTCAGTTCTTTTGGGGTAGGCCCACTTCTCATGCCTTCTATTGCATTTCTGTCTCTTTTTTGTGTTTTCACTTGTATAAGTAATGTTTGATTGATTTAATTGAGAAATTTCTGTCTTTTACATGTATATTAGCTTGTCCTAACACCATTTCAATTTTCAACGACATCTCACTGTTGTCGCATGCATGAAACTGTTTTTTACGAACACTCGTCGATTTGACAACTCGCCTCACCCACATGCATGTTGTTCCATTTTCTAAATTTTTCATTCACCATTTGCATGCATGATCATTTAATTATGCTTACACTCAGTATCAGCATGCATTCACACTCACATTCACTTTCAGTTACACATCGACGAGCCAGGCCAACCTCGGCCCGGACTCTGCCTTCACCATGGCTGCATTACGCAATCTAGGGAAGGAAGGCTCAACATCTCGACCAGATTTTCATATTGTTGCCCAGCACTAGCCTCCAAGACTATTTTGCACATTTTTGGAGGAGAGTGGCTACCGGGCCCAAGAAATTGTGCAATTTGTGCCTAGGCCAACAGTCCTTCCATGTTGAAATTGTGTATTTCACAATCCCACCAGTCAATAGCTAGACTGGCCTGTGCATTGCGTAGTTCTAGTAGACAGTCAATCTCCCAGCAGCCCAAACTGTGCCTTGTGCAGACTTGGTAGTCGGTCTCCCGACCTCCCAGCCGAAATTGTGCAACCTTCATGATCAATCACACAGGTATGTTGCAAGTCAGTTCTCAAAGTTCATTTTGGTTTTTGACTGACAAATTTCTCGCCATGAGCATTTCCATGTTCCCAAGTATTACAAGTGCTCATCTGCCTCTTAACAGTGCAGGTACAATGGTTTCCAAGGGAGCAGAGTTGGAGACATCGTTCAGAGCACAACTAGATATTCAGTGGATCAAGTGTCTATGAGCTTGCCTACCCATGAAGACATCAAGTTGTTCGTAGATAAGGAAATCAAGCAGCAACATCACAGCGAGCAACATCATGAATAGCAGTTGAAGGCATCATACCAAATGCACTGAAGCAATGAATGCAGTGAATGCAGCAAATGCAAAAGGAAGTTTGTTGACAACACAAAAGCAAAACAAAGTTGCAAGATCAAGCAGATCCACTGATAATGAAAGAAACTTTGGAGACTCGGGAAATGAAGTAATGACACGACATGAAGGTCCGGTAAGACAGAGAATGGAACGAAGAAGGATTTTCATGTGTCGAAGCAGCAACTCAAGGAAGAACATGAAGCTGCACAGACAGATGAATGAGTTTGTTGCAGGATTAGGAACAGTAGTGGGTGCAACATGCACTCATTGATGAAACTACACCCATACAAGTTAAAGATCCATCCCAAAATCTAACACGGAGCAGACATGGTGAGCACTGTTGTTGATCACATGCAAGGGATTCACCAACATGCATGTCATTGTGTGCATGCATGCAACCCAACCCATTCAGCACACTCACCAAGGCGAAGACAAGAAGCAACTCCAACTAGAGCTGAATAGTTACTTTGGCAAGTTGATGCCCATGATCACCAGCACACACTTGAAGATCATCATGGACACTATGCATCAGTGTGCTACCGGTTCCGATGCACCTAAGAAGACCATGTGCATGTTAGTAGACGAGTTGGATGAAGGATCTGAAGCAATGCACTGGTTGCAATGGAAGCAAGAGTTCTCTTAAGCAAGATGTCGCCATGAGGTACATGTACGCCATCATGGATGACCAAGCTTGGCATTAGCTCACTAGCTTCACCATCACAAGCATGTCAAAGATTTGGTCTCACCATAGCGGACTGAGTGCCAGTGATGCCTTGCAAGGCTTACTCAAGCCATGATGTCTCACATGAGCACATGTGCATTGTAATGTTGATTCATGTCAAGTGTAATTCAAGTGTCAATAGTTGGATGTAACAGACATAGAGTAGGTGAAGAGTCATGAGGGTAGTTGAATTGTTAGAAGGGGAATGTCAATGGGGCACCCCACCCTTTGCTATAAATAGTCCCTCATAACTCATTGTATAGGCTTTTGGTCAGCCAAGCTTGTACTACGAATATCTTGAAGAAAGTTTGGACAGTATTGTAACGTGCCTTGGCTTCTCCACTACATAGAGTTAGTACATATCTTTGGAGGAGTAGGCGGATCCATCTGTAACGTTTCAGTGATGGGGCTAGCAGGTTTACACGGATGTATTGTATGATTGGAACTTAGACTTTTTGTAATAAGAGCCAGCACATTTTCATGCATACATTGTTATTGTAGTTAGACTGCTCTAGTTTCCTTAACGATATATGTTGTTTAACTTACGTATTTGTGTATGAAATGATTCACATGAAATTATATGAATCTTGTTGCAAATGTGTTGTATATGTTCTTAATGATGTCACCGTCTGTGTTGATTGCTCTGTCGGACACCAAACAGACCTTTCACATAAACCTTGTTGTAACAATCGTTGCACTTGTTCAGACTTATCCATGAGTGTTGTACATGTTATCTTACCTTGTATGTTTTGACTACTGCATCTAAGTGGACTTCTCTAGCGGAAGCTATGTATGTCCTATTTTGTTGTGTGTTCCTAGCCGAGTTGGGACTGATCCCTTTCAACCTAGAACTCACATTCACCCTTATCTCCCCCCTTATGTGTTAGAACCTTTCATACATCTTCCTTGACTCAATGTTGTAGTCACACCCCTGCTAATGACAGAGTTATCTTACTTGCTTCTGTGCGACATCACTGTCAAGGCATTACCTTACAACCCACTGCTGGGACTCCTACACCAAATGGTCTGAGGTCTAATTGGGACTTCTTACCGGGGAGTTCCCCTTGACATGTTCGCAAGTCCAGCACCATCAACATTTCTCGTAGTAGAAGGAGGGCCTGATGATAAGTTGTGTCCTCTCATCTAGTTTTGAACCTTTAAATATCTTTCATGAAGTCTTGCACTCTTCTTCCCCCACGGTGTTTTTCAAATCGTGAAGATGTCTCCATCTCGGGGAAACTTTTCAATCTCTTGTCCACTCACATGTATGATGGTGAAGGTGAAGTGGCATGGCCTAAGAACTTACATAACTTTCTTTCCATGATTCATGAGGAAGATGAGTTTTCTGACGAATAGGCCGATTGTTTGCTTGCATACACATTTCACGAATCTCCATTTCATTGGTTTCTTAGCCTACCGACTGACACCATGCACTCGTTTGAGCACTTATGTGATCTTATTGGAGACGTGTTCTATCATTTTGATCTAGACCATCTTGACCGGAAAATGGTATAGCAACAGAGGGCTCCGCATGAATCCATTATTAATTTTTGGCAATGCTTTCGTGACTTGCAGTTTCAAGCTCGGAGGAGCCAGATGAAATTTGCTTATCTTTGGGACCGGTTCGAGTATTGCCTTAAGAAATCTACCCATCCCAAGAGAAAGTTTGAAATCAAGCCTCGCTCAACATTATTCATTTATGGAGCTAAGAAATATCATGTGGATGTGGCCACTATCGCTACTGACTGTCCACCTTCCTCTCATTCAAAAACTCCACCGTTGCCCAGTGATGTTATTCATATTTCACATTCTCCTGACAACACTTCACTCAATTTTCATGTAGATTTGGTTGTGAGTCCTTCGAGTTCTCATAGGCTTTCTTTTCTACAACCTTCGTCTTCGCACCCGGGTGTTCCTCCTGATGATGTTGTCTTGTGTTCGTCCATTCCGGACTCTTCACTTGTTGTGAATGAGGAACAACCCACTGACGTAGTTGGTGTTGCACAACCAAGATGCGTTTTCATTAATGAAGATTATGAGTGGGAGCTTGAGCATCAACACTCGGTGAAGGATGAATCCCTTATGTCCAATCCCCCTCTGTTATTTCCTAACATCATTGGTGAACTAGCCATCCATGATTTTTCATGTGTGTCTTCTTCCACGGATGAACCCATTGTTGATCTCTTGTAGGACACACGGTATGTTAGCCCATCATCCAACAACAGAGAGGACCAACCATTCATTTAAAATCCACTTGATATTTCATCTGCTCTTTACGACCAACCATTCATTTAAAATCCACTTGATATTTCATCTTCTCTTTACGAAAATGCAGAGGATGAACATCCTTCCTTATCATTTGTCCCTCTGTGTGATTCATCAAATCATGAGGATGCTGACCAACATCCTGAATTTTTTTATCTTGGTTTTCATGATCTCTTCACCTCATCCTATGATCATGATGTTGATTCACTTGTTGTATCTAAGCCACTCAACAAATTCGAAACCCCACAGACTGTCGAGGCACTTCAGCCCCAGCTGATGGTTATGTCAAGCCCTCACTGTCCTGGCGTTGGTTTCACTTCCGATTAGGAAATTTCTCAAACACTCAAGGCTCCTCATCAATCATCTGTATGCACTCAAGTTCAATATAACACTCAGATTTTACCCCCTCCACTCAAACTACACAATCCCATTGCGCATGCATTGGAGGAGTCTTACATTGCACACACATGTGCGTGACACAAGTTATCTTTGTTTCTTTTTTTTCTTGCATGTCAGAGTCAAGACTATGCTTGTGCTTTAAAGTTGCACGTAGTTTCACACAGCACCATGATAAGTCCATGGACTACCCGTCATGCACTTGTACTCACCTATGTCGCGTGGGAACTTTGAAACATGAAGTTTGGTTGTCTTTATTGCTATATCTTTTTTGGTTGTTGGTTCACACAACTGGGTTGCTTGGGAATCAAGCCTTCACCAAAATGAATCTACCAATGTGCTGGTGGCTGCATTGGAAGTATCACTTCACGTAATTAGGCCCATGCACTGTTAGTGTAGGAGTAGGACTAGTGTTTGCTTTCAGTTGTTTGCTTGCATGCTTGTTTGCTTGCATGCTTGTTTTCTTATATGCTTTGTTTGTTTGTTTGTTTGCTTGCTTGTTTGTTTACTTGCTTCAATTTTTCTTTTTCTTCTGCTCTTTCTCTGCTTTTTTTTTGTTAGTTCACTTGTTTCATTCATAGGTTAGTTTTGCATGAATCCATGTATGAAAAATGAAACAAGCTGGGTAAAGTATAAGAGGGATTGTACAACTATCACTACTTGGTTATCTATCATCATGCCTCTGTATGATGAACTTGTTTCTTTAATTCCATGATACGTTGAAGGAAAACACATACTTTTCGAAGTTAACCTTGGTGAAAATAGAACGCTTGCATGCTAACTAGTGTCACATTCTCTAGTCGGTTGTTTTTGGGTTAACCCTTATCAGCTCAGTCAAGTACGATAAGGTGAGGGGGAAACCTTAACAGGCACATCAGAGATATAATAAACTACTTCTTTTCTGGAACAACCTCTCCTTCTCTCAATATGTTGGGATCCCTCTTCCACCTCTGAAATGAATAAGTGTTATGCACAGTGAAAATGAAAAAAATAAAAAGTAAAAAAAAAATGACTAAGGCGAAAGAAGAGAAAGGCTTCCTATGCAGGGAGGCGATGCAAGTAACTCTGTCGGGGTACTAACCAAGGTCGCTGACAGTGGAGCCATGCTTGTGTTCCTATGTGACTCCACCAGGGTACTGTCCAAGCCTGCTAGCAGTGGAGCAAAACAAGAGATGAAACTTAGAACCTGACGACTATACTACTTATGCACCTATATACCCCTCAACCCTAATCAAAGCAAATATGTTTCCTTGGCTTGGAATGTGTGTCAACTGACCAAGAGTTTGGTAGATGCTACATCTTATAATCAAGCTAGGGTGAAACCAAGATGAGCTAAGAACTGAACAATAACTTCGGAGATGTTAGACTTGCTTTTCATGAACAAGGTCCTTTCAAAGAGATGGAGTTCTACCAATGTGTCACTAAGTGTTGTAGTGGCTACAAAACCCTCCAAAATTTTTCCTTAGCCTATTTTGGAGCCTCCCTACCAACCATACATAGCACCTTGCCTTGCTTCATCAAGTCCTCGAGCTTTAGTGTCTTTCCTGCACAAATGCAACCTATTGATCACAGTTTGATCATTTCCCTTCACAGGTTGCTCACTTGGACTTGGTCCAGCTGCAGGTTGAGCAGCTTCCCCTCGAGAATTACGCATTCTTGGAGGGCAACCAGCATTTCCTCTAGAAATTACGCAATATTGTTTGGCAGCCTACTAGACTCCAGGATTGCGCAATATTGCCAGTCAACAGTCCCTGCAGGATTTGTGTAGATTTCCCCAGCAAGGCTGCTCAGCCCATAATTTGTGCAAATCTGGGCAACAGTTAGTTTCTCTGCCTAGAAACTGTGCAAATCTCTTGGGCAGTCAGCCCAACTCCCAACCAGAAATGTGCATTTCCTTCAAGAATTCAAATAGCCTCTTGCATGTGCAGCTGAGTTGATCGGTTCCCTCTGAGACTGAGCAGACAAACTTGCATGAATAGGCTACTTCTCCTAAGGAAACATGCAAAGAAATACCTTATCTCAGGGATCTATGTTTAGCAGTTGGAGATTACATGCAAGGAGCAATTCAAAAACCTCCCACCAAGTGTTGCTTCCCCTAGATTTGTGGCATGCATGTCACAACGTCGATGTTATCAAAACTTATTAGCCGGACGTTGCATATCTTATTCTTCACATTGACCTTGAAGCTCTAACATCCCACATCACATCTAGGAGTAGTTAGCACATTCAACTCAGTTTTTTTGGGGTAGCCCTGCTTCCCATCCCTTATGTTTCATTTCTGTCGCTTTTTGTGTTTTTTCTTGTATGAGTAATGTTTACTTGATTTCTTTAAGTTCTTGTTTTCATTTACATGTATATTAGCTTGTCCTAGAACCATTTTAACTTTCGTCAACATCTCATTGTTATCTCATGCATGAAACTGTTTTTCACGAACAGTGGCCGATTTGGCGACTTGCCTCACCCACATGCATGTTGTTCCATTTTCTGAATCTATAATTCACCAATTTCATGTATTATCATTCACTTATGATTACACTCAGTATCATCATACATTCACACTCAGATTCACTTTTAGTTGCCTGACGGCGAGCCGATCCAACCTCAACCCAGACTCTGCCTTCACCAAGTTTGCATTGCGCAATCTAGGGAAGGAAGGCTCACCTTCCTTTCCATATTTGTGCATTCCTACCAAGCACTAGCCTCCAAGACTGTTTTGCGCATTTCTGGAGGACAGTGGTTGCTTGGCCCAAGAAATTGCGCAAATTTTTCCCAATGCCAACAGTCCTTCCCGACTGGAATTGCGCATTGCACAATCCAAATAGTCATCATCTAGATTGGATTGTGCATTGCACAATTCCAGTAGTCATTCAGTCTCCCAGAATCCCAAATCATGCCTTGTGCAATCTTGGTAGTCGGTCTCCTGACCTCCTAGCCGAAATCGCGCAACCTTCATGATCAATCACACAAGTATGTTGCAAGTGAGTTCTCAAAGTTCATTTTCGTATTCAACTGAAATATTTCTCACCATGAGTATTACCATGTCCACAGGTATTGCAGGTTCTCATCTACCTCTCAGTAGTGCAGGTACAATGGTTTCCAAGAGAGCAAAGTCAAAGACACCGTTCAAAGCACACCTAGAGATTCAGTCAATCAAGTGTCTATGAGCTTGCATACCCATGAAGACATCAAGTTTTTTGTAGAAAAGGACATCAATCAGTAGCATCATAATGAGCAGCATCATGAACAACAGTTGAAGGCAGCATACCAAATGCAGCGAACATAGCGAATGCAATGAATGTGGCAAATACAAGCAGAAGGTTGTTGACAACACAAAGGTGGAAAAAAGTTGCAAGATCAATAAGATCCACTGATAATGAAAGAAGCTTTGGAGACTCAAGATATGAGGTGATGGCGCGACATGAAGGTTGCTTGAAGATAGAGAATGGAACAAAGAAGGAGTTACATGTGTCTAAGTAGCAACTCAAGGAAGAACATGAAGCTGCACAGACAGATGAATGATTTTGCAGTAGGATTAGGAACAATAGTGGGCAAAATGTACACTCACAGATGAAACTGTGCCTTTAAAAGTTAAAGATCCATTCCAACAGCTAATATGGAGAAGACATGGTGAGCAGTGTTGTTGATCGCATGCAAGGGATTTAGCAACATGCATGTCATTGTGCACATGGATACAACCCAACCCATTCATCACACTCACCAAGGCGAAGACAAGAAGCAAGTCCAACTAGAGCTGAATAGGTACTTTGGCAAGTTTAAATGCATGATCACCAGCACACACTTGAAGATCAGCACAGACACTATGCATCAGTGTGTTGTCGGTTCAGTCGCACCCAAGAACACCATTTGAATGTTAGCATATGAGTTGGATGAACGAGCCAAACCAATGCACCGGTTGCAATAGAAGCAAGAGTTTTCTTTAGCAAGATGTCACCATTAGGTATATGCACACCCTCACAGATGACCAAGCTTGGCATCATCTCACCAGCTTCACCATCACAATCATGTCAAAGTGTTGGTCTCACCATAGTGGACCGAGTGTTAGTGATGTCTTGTAAGGCTTGCTCAAGCCATGATGTCTCACATGAGTACATGTGCATTATAATGTTGAGTCATGTCAAGTGTAAGTAAAGTGTCAACAGTTGGATGTAACAATCATAAAGTAGGTGAAGAGTAATGAGGGTAGTTGAACTATCACAAAGGGGAATGTCAAGGGGCACACCACCCTTTGCTATAAATAGTCCCTCATAACTCGTTTTATAGGCTTTTAGTTAGCCAAGCTTATACTAAGAGTATCTTGAAGAAAGCTTGGACATTATTGTAACATGACTTGGCTTCTCCACTGCACGAAGCTAGTACATCTCTATGGAGGAGCAAGCGAATGTGGCTATAACATTTCACTGATGGGGCTAGCAAGTTTACATGGATGTATTTATGATTGGAACTTACATTTCATATAATAAGAGCCAACACATTTTCATGCATATGTTGTTATTGTAGCTGGACTGCTCCAGTTGCCTTAATGATATATATTGTTTAACTTATGTATTTGTATATGAACTAATTCACATGCAATTATACGAATCTTATTGCAAATGTTTTGTTTACGTTGTTAATGTTGTCACTATCCGTGTCGACTACTTTGCCAAACACCAGACAGACCTTTCAAATAAACCTTGTTGTAATAATCGTTGCACTCATTCAGACTGATCTGTGCGTGTTCTACATGTTATCTTACCTTGTATGTTGTGACTACCGCATCCGAGTGGACTACTCCGTCGGAAGGTATGTATGTCCTTTTGTGTTGTGTTTTCCTAGTCGAGTTGGGACTGATCCCTTTCAACCTGGAACTCACCTTTGTTGAGAGATAAAAGGTGCATTTTTAACTCCTAATTATCTTCACATTAATTATCAATCCAGGCATGGCTTTCTATTTTAAGAGTGTACACAGTATGTGGCGGCTATTTAACTCAGAGAGTAATGCTTCTAAATTGTAGTATAGATATTTTAAATAAAAGAGTAAATGGATGAGAAAATAAATTCTAATTGCAATTAAAAGAAAACTCAATCCTTTAATGAAATCAAATCCTACAACAATTCAGGTAACAGTAGTATCAATTAAGAGTACAACAGTGATAACTCTTCTCTTAGATACTGATTTAATTTAAATCAAACGCACTACTCTGTAAAACAACGATGACATCAATCTAAGAGACTAACAGTAGTAGTTAACTCTCATTACAATTGATTACATCGAGCAGTATATTCATCTAGGAAACTCAATCCAAAGCGAAAGGAAACTAATTAAACAACAATGTTGTAAATTACATAAAACATAGCTATTCTGTCAACACAAAGAAATAAGGAACAACAATGAAATAAAATAGCAGAAATAAATAATACTATCAACTGTCACCCTTGAAAGAATGAGAAACATATGACATAGGTAAAGCAGTGAATTCCACCATAAGTTGGGCCCTTATCCGCCAACATACACTGCTGGTTACTTTAGATAAATGAAAAGGAACAACAACTCCTCTTATATATTAATCATGAAAGAGTATTAAAACGTATTTGCATTCTTCGCTACAGCCAAAGTCTGTAATTGATAATTACAATAATAATAACAATAATTGTCCCCCTTTTGCTTACAATCGTTGCCTTTTATAATGAGAAAGGGGTAAAAAGATAGATGGTAAAAGTGATCCCTCAAGATCTCTCGATCCTGAGGGATTCACGCAATTTTCTAACTTCAAACATCTTTCCCTTCTCGCGTTGATCCTGTTGATTTGCCTTTGGATGTATTTGTAACCGTCGCGTTCCTTCCTTTTTCTTGCTGATTTTTCGCTTTCCCTTAGTTAGGGAACAACAGTTGTCCCTTTTCGTACTTTCCTGCATAAAGAAGGATGATAATTAGCCAAAGCATAACTGTAAATAATTTATTTATTTCTTATCATAATTTCTTAATAGATTAGCACATTGAGATATAGAAAGGATGAGAATAAAGGAAAAGGATAATAAGTTTAAAGTAAATGCATACCTTTTCCATGACTCAACATACTCCCCTGCTTACCCTTTTTCATGTCCTCATGAAAACCATGTAGTTCGTGTGTAGAGCACTCAAGGAATAAGCTGGAGAAGAAATGTCGTAAATCAGTCTGAAACCATGATTCTTGGCCAAAATTTTAAAGATGTGCCCTGTTTTTCCTTCAAGCAGTTCATATATATCCTTGTACCCCTCATAAGGATACCAAATAATAGGTGTGTGGAACCGACAGCCTAGCCAATAAGGACCTTCCCTTAAGATGAGATTACTATAAATGACAAAGTGTTCTGCAGCCAGTTTAAAAGCTTTTATAATTGAATGGTTCTCTATTCTGTACATTGTTATTGGAAACTGACCATGTGAACTTGGCTGCAGCCAAGGAGCTTTCTTGAATGGAAAGGAAATACTCTACTCCTTTTTGGACAATCTCTTTTTGAATAGGCCCCAGATTTTTTATTACTCCTTCCCTCTTCATCAAACTTTTGTGATTGGCTAGCATTTGTAACGGATGTTTTGGTTCACCTCTAACCCAAAGGTGCAGTCCATTTTCCTACCTCTAGAACGTATTGTGAGCTTTGAACCATTTCAGTTGGTTAACATCGAATGAAATAAAAGCTTGAAATTGTACATCCTACAAAAGGGTTGGGGTTCTTTTCAATTTCTTCTTCTAATACAAAATTTTGTAAATAAAATTCACACAGCAACCTTTGTACTTTTACCCCATGACCCCATGATGTTTGCAATAGTTTATAAAATCCTCAATTGTTTTCAACTCTATCGGTTTTCCAGCTTTGACAGCTTTGATAGCTTTGATCTTCAACTGTAAGTATATTTCCATCAAAAATAGGGCATAGTTATCGCAAGAGATTTGCATGCCAATATGTCAGTATATAAGAAGAAAATAGTATCCATTTGAATCCTCGCCTTTTCCAATATGGGCTCTATTTTCTCAGTCCTCTCTTCTGCCTTTATGTATTTATCAAATGCCTCACTTTCTGAGATGTTCATGTCCCGAAGCTGCTTTTGTAATTCCTGGTATTTCTGCTGGGGGATTGTTTCTAGTTCAAGGCGTTCTATGGTACACCGAGCTTGGGCTAAATCTACTTGAAGATTCACTATGCTAGGGTCGCTACTTATCATGACATCTTTTGCTTGGGTATTTGTCTGTGTACCACTATTATGAGAATGGATGTTGATTGTCTGTGTTTCTTTGCTATCGGAAGCCCAAACCTCTATCTGCGTAGATGTGTTGTAGGAGGATGCTATCTCTGTCTAAATGGCTAGGTAATGAAAAAGTATAGCGTCTATTTGGGTAGCTATTTCTGCAAAAATTGCAGGTTGTTCCCTAACAGGTTCAGTGATTATGGGCTTAGTTTGAGTCCTTGTAGCTTTTGTTTCCTGCAATTCAGTTTGGATGGCTGCGTTTATTGTTTCTGGAGTTTTGTGTGGGACTTTCCCTGCTAATAACTACCTTATTTTTCGTTTGAGCCTCTTCACTGTTTTCTGCCGCCTTTGTTGTTCCCGCCTGATATTTTTAATTGTGGCTCTGTTCTTTTTAGGGGGAGCGAGTGTTTTGCTGATCGTTTCTACTTCTAACGAGCTTGGTTTCTTGTCTTAACTCTGTTCTAAAAGGATTGTATCCCCAGATTGATTGTCATCTTCTTGGTCTATTTCCATGTCCTCTATTTGGTCTATATTTTCTATATTTAGGTCTACCTGGTTGGGTTCTTCTGGAGGTATATTGCCAGGTTGGTCCGTCTCTTCCTGAGTAACTTCTGCTCCTGTTTCTACTTCACAAATGACATTTTCTGGTATGCCCTTGTTGTGGCCAGAGTTTTCTTCTGATTGGATTGCTCCAATGTTAAAGTTAAGTGGGCTTTCGGGCTGTATAGTTCATTCATATTGGCCAAAATTTGTGCCAATTCAATATCATGCAGTAAGTCTCGTGGGGGACTTGTATTTGGTGTTGAGGGAAGCTTTGTTTCATTTCTTTCCTCTTCACTAGAGTGCTCTATTTCCTCCTCAAGTTCTGACTCCTAGTCATCCCATCCTTCCAACTGTAAATATTGCTCATTTTCTAGACCAGATAGTTCTATGGGCTGACTACTACTACCCTGGGGATTTTCAGTTGTTCCCAAGCTTGCCCTTAATCTAGCAGAGTGTCTGCATTTTCATGGAATGTTTGTTGTGCGGGTAGTCCTTTTCCTCTTTGGAACAGGGTTAGGAGCAGGTAAAGTTAACCCCCCTTCTATGGCAAATATTAATTCTTCCCAACTCGTTTGTTGTTGGGCGAGGCTGTAGCTAACTATCAGCCTAATTAAACAATGATGACTTACGACTATTTCTATGTGTTAGCATTTTCTTATTCTTTCAGTAGAATCATGCATTAAGAAATTCAAATATGCAGGTAGATTTACTGAACATTTTTCTTCAAAACTTCTAGCAGTGTAAGTTGTCGTGGCCTTACCACGTCTTTGCGTCTATCACGTGCAATGAAATTCTAAACAACTCTAGCTAGTTCTCCCCATGGTTTTCCAAGGGATGATAGTCAAGCTCCTTTTCCTTTGATGATCAACTCTTGCCCTTCGTCTTTAAATATTTCAATGACATCCTGCAGCTTCAGTCGTTTATTCGTCCACACAAGTCCTTCAGCTGGTAATCCAAAAACCTCTACAATCACAGCATCTGAGACTTTGATTTGTCTGCCCCTCACCATAGACCAGTCGTTCTATAAATTTTGCAGGAATTCTATGGAAATTGTTTCATTGGGTTGCTCGAATCATGTGAAATATGCTGCCCACCTGGCTTGGACTAGAATTTCTCTGGTGGCATCAGAAACAACCAGTATCAACGGCACCCTGTGCATTGTTTGTCCTCCCATGTTGCTTGAATTCTACACACCGTAAGTTAGCACAGGTAACAAAACAATAGACAGAGCTCGCGATGGAACAACAAGTTGTTATGATCATTATGGATTTAAGAGATCTATGGTTTTTATCTTTTGAATCAGTGACCGGAGAACCCACAGTATGAACATTTTTATGCCAACGTTTCAAATCCCAAATGGGATCCATCATCAGGATTTTAAGAATGATGATAAAAGATGAGCTGCTTTCGAGAAATAAATACTATTGAGGTTAAATTTTTGGAACAACAAACTGACGGCTGGGAAATTT
>APFE030499224.1:28153-40151 GCA_000404065.3 Pinus taeda | reverse complement strand
GGGTACCATTATCATGCACCTTTTGTATCTCATAAGGTCCTAACCATTTGGTCTAGAGTTTTCCTGGGAAATCCTAGAACCTAGAATCGTACAGAAGTGTTGAATATCCTTCATGGAAGATCTTCTTTTTGATAAGGGAATCATGCCATTTCACTCTTTGTTGCTATATCAGTGTAGTGTGATGAAGAGTTGATAGCTGGATTTCATCCAATTCATTGATTTGATGTAGCCTATTAATCTGTGCTTCGTTTAAGTCCAAGCCTACCTCCTGAGCTATCCTCAATGTCTGGATTCAAATTCAATTGGGAAGATAGGTTCTTTACCAAACACTAGTTTATATGGGGAATATCCCATGGTGTTTCTCCATGTCATGCAGTATTCCCACAGGGCTTCTGGCAATCGAGTAGCCCAGTCACATCTATGTGATGCAACTGTCTTTGTGAGTATTGCCTCAATTACCTTTTTGGTGCTTTCTACCTGGCCATTTGCCTACGGGTGGTATGGAGTCGTGATTCTGTGCATGATATGATGGTTCTTTAATGTTGTAATGATCTTATGGCCTACAAATTTTGGTCCTCCATCAGTAATTGCCTCTCTAAGCAAGCCATATCACACAAATAGTTGGAAAAGAAAGTGGATTAACGAGTCCTCTATTTCTCTTGCTGGTGCCTCTACCTCCACCCATTTAGTCACATACTCTATTGCAACTAATATATATGTATTTTGATTAGAAGATGGGTTTATTGGACTGATGAAAGCTAACACCCATTGCTCAAAAGGTTCAATGACTATCTGCAGGTGCAGGGTCATCTCTTTAGACTGCCCAGGGCGTCCCATTATTTGGCAACTATCGCATGCCTAGACAAACTTATTAGCATCTTTAAAAATGGTGGTCCAATAATAGCCCATTTCTAATACCTTGTGACCAGTATGGCGATCTGCAAAATGTTTGCAGCAAGGCCCATCGTGGCAAGCTTTTAGGATGTCGAAGATATCGTCTTCCTTGATGCATCTTCTAATGTGCATATCGGCCCCTGTATGAAATAAATAGCCTTCAATCCAAGAGAATCGCGTGCTACATTGTAATATTTGTTTTCTTTCATTATGCGTCAGGTGCTTGGGTAACTTGCCTACTACCAAGTAATTTGCGACATCCGTGTACCACAATATTTTCACGGTTACAACAAATAAATGTTCATCAGGAAACTGGTCTTCTAATGTTTCAGAGTCGTCTGTCTTTGGCATTCATGAAAAGAAATCTGCTATTGGATTTTCTTTTCCTGGTCGATCTTTGATAGTGATATTGAATTCCTGCAAGAGAATCAACCATCTTGTCACTCTTCCATTTGTAACAAGTTTATTAGCTAGATATTTAATAGCAGAGTGTAGTGTATAAAAACACAGGGTATCCTATTATATAATGTCTGAATTTATTGATAGCATAGATAACAGCCAAAAATTCTTTTTCAATAACAGTATAATTTAGTTCAGAAGGAGATAGATTTTTGCTGATATAGTATATTGCATATGGCTTTTTATCTTCCTCCTGGCCAAGAACTGCTCCAATGGTTGTGTCTGAAGCGTCAAATGAAATCTGGAATGGTAAATCCCAGTTTCGGCCCCTTAATACTAGGGTTGTTGATACAAGCTGCTTTAAATATTCAAAAGCATTGTCACATTTATTAGTCCAAATTAAGTCAATATTTCTTGTTAATGCATATAGTGGTGCAGCGATTTGAGAAAAATTCTTTTTAAATCTTCTATAATAGCCATAAAATCCCAAGAAACTGCATACCTAAGTTTGTGTGGAAGGGGTAGGTATTTAAAGAATTATCTGAATTTTTGGTGGATCTACCTGGATTCCAGTTGTTGAGATATAGTGACCCAAGATGAGGCCCTCGATCATCATCATGTGGCATTTTTCATGGCTTACACAAAGCCTAGTGGCAAGGCATCTTTGTAGAACTTTCTCTAATGTTTGTAACGCTGGCTCGAAGTCATCCCCGTAAGGTGTAAAGTCATCCATTTACACCTTGAGCCCTTCATTTATTAGATCTGAAAAAATGTTGAGTATAGCCCCTCTAAAATGTGGCAGGTGAATTGCACAACCCAAAAGGTAAGACCCTGTAAGTGAATGTTCCCCAAGGTCAGGTAAAGGTAGTCTTATCCTAATCTTTAGGGGCAATCTAAATTTGATTGTATCCGTTGAAGCCATTTAGGAAGGAAAAAAAAAAATCTTGCCAATGTGTCCAAGACCTAGTCAATGAATGAAAGGGGAAAATGGTCTTTTTGGGTTGCTTTATTAAGCTCTCTATAGTCAACACATATACGCCACTTTCCATTCTTTTTCGGCACCACTACTAATGGAGAGACCCATTTGTTTTCAGATATGGGGTAGATGAATTTTACATCTAATAGTTTTGTAGTTCAGCTTTAATAATGTCTTTAAGATGAGGATTTAACCTTTGTTGAGGTTGTCAAATGGGCTTGGCATCTTTCTCTGTATAAATGTGGTGTGTGCATAATTGGGGATTAATCGCTTTCATGTCCAGGTAATCCCATGAAAAGGCCTCTTTATATTTTCTCAGGAGTTGAACAAGCTTTTTCTCTTGGTCAGTAGTCAAATTTTTGTTAATATTCAAAGTTTTTCCTGGCTCAATTTCTATGGTTTTGTTGTTATAAACAAGTTGTTGGTATTGATTGATCGTTAATATCTTTTAAGGGATCTTCTTCTATTTCATTATCAAGGACTGCTTCGATCATGTGACATTTTAGATGGGATACGACATCTGGTTGGTTAATGTAGGTGTTAATGATGTCATCTTCTATTTGATCCTTAAATTTGAGAGCATCTTCTATGGTTAGCGGTGATCTAATATTTTCAGTTAGATATGATACAGATTTTTTCTGGTTTTGATTATTGTTAAACTTGGTTGAGCTGGAGGATATAAGGCTAAATTCTTTACATTGCTTCCTCTTGCTATAGTCATGCTACCTATTCGACAGCTTATGTAAGAATCCGCGATTGCTAGCCAAGGTATACCTAGAATTAGGGGATGTCCATCGAGTCAGTTTCTAGGATTGATGATCAGAAAGTCTGCAGGGTATTCCTAGGATTCTACTAACACCATTACATCCTTTAATGTGCCTTCTAGTTTGACTACCGATTGGTCAGCCAATTCCAACAAGGTCGTGGTTGGGTCCAAGGATGTAATGCCAAGCTTTTGACAAGTTGTGGTTGTAATAATATTGATTGTTGCTCCTAAATCGACTAATGCATTGGGGAAGGAGCATCCATTTATTTTCACAGTGACTATAGGATTTCCTGGGTCCTCATATTTCATAGGTGTTTCTCTGCCTAATAGTAAATCAGATAAGGTACCAACTACATGGACAATTGGGGTTGTTTTTATTTTCCTCTTTGGCTTTTTCATACACAATTCCTTAATAGTTTTTGCATAAATCAGAATGTCTTGAATAGCCTAGAGGAGCGGTATTTTTATACAAATTTTTCAATTCTCCCAGAAGATCAAAATCGGGGTATTCTATTGGGCGGGGTATGATTAATCTTTATGGGAATGGTGGAGAAGGGGTGATCATTTGATCGTGAGTTTTCTGTTTAACCATGTCCTCCACTTGTGGTGCTTATTCTACAGTAACTGATCTTCAATTTGTTTGTTTTTATCCCCCTCTGATTCTATTATCCACCCATATCTTAATTGAAGCTCATTGCACTCCCTTAACTTAGTTTCTAGCTTTGGTCCTTCAATAATTTGCACAAATTGAACCGGTTTGTCGTTGGGGTTCTGGTTGGGTTGGGCTAGGAGCTACGGTCGTAGGTTGGTCTGAGGGTTCTCTTGCAATGTGTAGGGTGCTGGCAATGTGGGTTGAGGTAGGGGGATTGTTCCTACTAGCTTATTTGTAGGTCTTTGCCAGCTTGACTGCCAGTTCTAGTTCTGTGAAGTCGAGGGTGGCCATTGGGATTGATATGCATTATTCTACCAAAACGGTGGGAAGTAAGAGGAATTTGGCCAATTGTTATTTTGATTTGATTGGTTGGGCAGAGATGGCAGACAGAATGGTTATTGTGACCAATTGGAAAAATTTTGGTTGATTCTCTCACATGGCTCCTAGGTATTATTGCACATTATATTGCGAATTTTGAAAGAAAGAAGATGGATCAGTCGGCGTACCTGTTTGTCGTGGTTTCCATTCACGACACTGATTTAGTAGGCAGACTGGTTCTGTTTCTTCCTTTGCCTCCTTATAGACTGCTTTTAACCCTAGAAGTGATGGGCAGCTTTTTGTGGCATGATCTTTAGTACATATGGCATGGGTTTGCACCATATCTAGTGGGCATTCTTTGTGACTATGCTTCTTCCTGCATCTATGACATAATATCACCAATTTTTTTTTTTCTTCTGCCTACCTTTCTTTGGCTTGCATAATGTCTAATTGTGTTGTCAGAGTTCCCAAAATATCTATTTCAAAATCCTCTAGCAGGTTGCCAATTTCTACATGTGTTATACCTCCACTAGAGATTTTGTTGTCCCTAGTGGTCAAGTCGCATTCTGCTGGTTTCAATCTCATACTGCCTCTTGAGGACCTGATACACAATTTAATAATGTCAGCATATTCTTCTTGATATATATCACCTTTTCCCATAATATTTAATGTTTCTATCCATTGTTCTTTCATCCCTTTAATCCGTGTAGTTTTTAGCACATTATCAGGTAAAGGCAGAGTTACATAGGGAGATCGTTGGAGGTTATATTAAAATCGTTCCACATATTATTCTAATGTTTACTGGGTCTTGCTACCATTTGGAATATTTCGTCTTTCAATTCCCTAGATCTGCAATTGTCCTGATATTTTTTTAGGAAAGTGGTTTTCATTTGTTCCCAATCATTTATTGTGCCACCACCTAATCCCATAAACCAACGCAAGGTTGCTCCTTTCAGTGTGGAAGGAAACAATTTTAGTTTTTGGGGGTCGGTGGTATAATCATAACCCTGACATAATACATCAAATTCAAACAGAAATGCATCCGGATCCTTTGATGTTAATCCATGAAAGGTGGGAATATTATGGAGAGGGATAGCTTTCATGGGTGCATTGACTGCTATGTCAACGATGGGATATTGCAATGTAGAGGTCTGAGGTGCTTGTGGGTTGTTGGCCATTTGGTCAAATATGTGTCAATACTGTTTCGGGATCTCTAGAAAGTTATTCTTAGGCTGATTAGAAGGGGTGGGAATGATCTTAACCACACTCCCTCGGTCTGGGATACTAGGTGTTCCTTGTTGAATTACTACCTGAGGGAATCTTGGTTCCTCTGTTTCCCTTGTTTCTCCTCCTCCTTCACGAATATTAAAATAATCTCCTTCTTGTGAGGAAATTGGGCATGAATTTTCAATCTCTTGAAAACTCTGCCCAGTTCCCACTGTTTTTCTGTGGACCTCAGTGTAGGCTATAGATGGTGAGTCTGTGGCCCGAAGGGAGACATTAGGTTGTCTGGAAGCAAAATTTCTAGGGCCTACTCATGGTTGAGATTCAGCTTTCTTTAAGATATCATCTATGAACGTTGATCGTCCAAGGATCACCGGTCCCTTAGATCTGTCAAGTTTGAGTAGTGGAATTGGATTGTTTTCGGGTTTTTTCTTCTTAGTCATTCATGAAAACAATTCAAATGTTTATCTCTACCCTAAGTTCTTAATAATTCTACTAGAAAGAGAGAAGGGGAGCACGAATTTTACGTGCTCCGTACACAGGTTCTTACCTTTCATTTTTAATACCCAGTTCTCTCCCAACAGATAAGCAACCAGGTTCTTACCTTCCATTTTCAAAACCCAATTCTTCTTCAACAACAAACATCATATGTACATTACTCCTTAGAAATGGCTACACTCTCCCCAGCAACGGCGCCAAAATGTTGAGTGATAAGAGGTGCATTTTTAACTCCTAATTATCTTCACATTAATTATCAATCCAGGTAGGTCTTTCTATTTCAAGAGTGTACACAATATATGGTGGATATTTAACTCAGAGATTAATGCTTCTAAATTGTAGTATAGATCTTTTAAATACAAGAGTAAATGGATGTAGCAAGTAAATTCTAATTGCAATTAAAAGAAAACTCAATCCTTTAATGAAATCAAATCCTACAACAATTCAAGTAAGAACAATATGCAATTCAAGTAATAGCAGTATCAATTAAGAGTACAATAGTGATAATTCTTCTCTTAGAGACTTACTGAATTTAAATCAAATGCACTACTCTGTAAAACAACGATGACATCAATCTGAGAGTATAACAACAGTAGTTAATTCTCATTATAGTTGATTACATCGAGCAGGATATTCATCTAGGAAACTCAATCCAAAGCGAAAGGAAACTATTTAAACAACAATGTTGTAAATTATATAAAACAAAGTTATTCTATCAACGCAAAGAAACAAGGAACGGCAATGAAATAAAATAGCAGAAAGAAATAATACTATCAACTGCCACACTTGCAAGATCAGAAATATATGACACAGGTGAAGCAATGAATTCCACCAGAAGCTGGGCCCTTAGCCGCTAGCATAGACTGCTAGTTACTTCAGATAAATGAAAAGGAACAACAACTCCTCTTATATATTAATCATGAAAGATTATTACAGTGTATTTGTGTTCTTCGCTACGGCCAAAGTCTATAATTGAGAATTACAATAATACTAACAATAGTCATCCCCCTTCTGCTTACAATTGTTTCCTTCTATAATGAGAAATGGGTAAAAAGGTAGATCATAAAAGCGATCCCTCGGGATCTCTCGATCCTGAGGGATTCGCGCAATTTTCTAACTTCAGACATCTTTCCCTTCTCGTGCTGATCCTGTTGATTTGCTTTTGGACATATCTGCAACCACCGCATTCCTTCCTTAGCTTGCTACTTTTTCACTGTCCCTTAGTTAGGGAACATCAGTTGTCCCTTTTCATACTTTCTTGCATAAAGAAGGATGATAATTATCCAAAGCATAACTGTAAATAATTTTTTTGTTTCTTACCGTAATTTCTTAATAGATTAGTGCATTGAGATATAGAAAGGATGAGAATAAAGGAAAAGGATAATAAGTTAATAGTAAATGTATACCTTTTCCATGACCCAACAACCTTCACCCTTAAATCCCCCCTTATGTGTTAAAACCTCTCATACATCTTCCTTGACTCACTACAGCAATCAGACCCTTGCTACTGACATAGTTATCTTACTTGCCTCTGTGCGACATAGCAGTCAAGGCATTACCTTATGACCCGCTGCTGGGACTCCTACACTAAACAGTCTGAGGTCTAATTGGGACTTCTTACCAGGGAGATCCCCTTGACATGTTGGTGGGTCCAATAATGGAGTCATATCATCAACCTTGGGAATTTCACAATCAATTTGAGGAATTTCTTAAATAATAGGGGCCTAATTTATTAAGGAATTACACAATGAAATAGGGGTTCAAGCAGAGGCACAAATTATCTAATTCTGGGTCAAAGTTTCTCAGTGAGCAAAGAGATAGGTTATTCACTTACAGGTTGTGCTCAGTTGAGAAAATCAATTGTAATACATCTCTATTCATCGTATTAATGCAATCCTAACAAAGGGGTTTTTAGCATATTGTTTTCCCCTAAAAAATACTATGTGCATGTGTGTTATTTCTCATTGCATTTTTGTGATTGATGTTAAAAGTTGTGAATTAAATTCTGCAAAGTAGTAGAGTAGGTTTTTGTCTTGTGATTTTGATTAAAAATTTATGAGAAGTTGCAGATATACACCATAATTTCTACATGTTTATCCTACCCGGCTCTAGGCACTGGTAACTCAACCCACCAAGGGATCCAGATTGGTTGTCCCAACCTAGGCTCTAGGACTAGTAGCTCAACCCAAGTTATTCCAGGGATACCAAAACGTTTGTCCCAACCAACGGCCCTAAGAACTAAACTCAACCCACAGTCATAAGGAACATGAGCACCAATAAAAAAGAACAAGTGTAAAGACCCACAACATCATGGCTATCTAGAAATGACAAGGATAGGATAGAAACCTTGTCAATCCAGGTAAATGTGCATGCCCATGAGAACAAATAACCAAGAAACCACATTCATATACCATGCATGCTAAAAATACTAAGGAAATCATACATGTAACTCGGTACCTACAAGCAATCTAGCTATAGTTGTTGATCCACTTATTCCCTTGCGCTCTCTTACTTTCATTTGCCTTCTTTCTCCAGTCCAAGTGAAAAGTAGAGTGCTCCAAGCATGCTCTAAGAATTCTCTAAGTGTACAAGATTATGAGAGAATGAGAGAATAGAAGAGAGCTCCAAAACTAAACTGGAAAAAGCTATGAATTGATCCTCATAAGCCTTTTTATCATCGAGGCCTATATTTTCTTAATTTTCTTCCATTTTTCCTTCAATTTCCCTCTCATGCAAATTTGTGACCTTTCATGTCCCTTTTCTCCTATTTTCCTTTATTTCACATAAATAAATGTCAATTAATGCCTCTTTGCCTTTGCCAATTTCCTTAGCCATAAATAATCGAAAGTGACACCCACTATGATGTTTTTCCCACCATTCATCTTAGAATATGTGTCCCATGGCCTTAGTCTTATATTTTATATACACAGAAAATCAACCAGGGGCCGTTACAAACCCCTCCCCCTTAAGGTAGCATCGTTCTTATTGTTTTATGACACCTATGACTAAAAAACTGTTGAAAACTAAGCATACTTCTTATGGAGATTTATAACCCATCTCATGGCAATATTTACAATGACCATCGTCGAAAACATGACAATCATACCATTTACTAGAGCTTTATAGCACAACTCATTATGGTATTTACAATAACAACCACATATACACTCATGCACATTTGTTGAACCAACAAATAATCATATTGTTTATGGATATTTACAACCACAACTCAATACAATATTTACAATAATACACACACATGCACATTTTCTTTACCCAACAAATAAAAAGATACGATTTATGCATCAGTCAACAAGGGAATCTAGAGGCTCACAGCTCCACTCTCAAAGTAATACCAAGATTCACCTCCTTCGCAAGAAGTCCAAAATCCACTATCGAAGTCAACTTGCATCCAATGTCCAGTGTTATGATCCTTGCACGATTTTTTCCCGCAATGAACAGTTATCGGCTCATTATTTCAAGGCACACTCCCAAAGTGCATATAATGCCACTTTGAAACGCTAATGGCCAAAACAAGTTCATTTGTTGGCCTTCCCTTCTCTGCTACACAGTCCCTCGGGCAATCCGATTACCCCCTTCCATGCAGTCACACACCTTCCAAGTTTCTTTGGCATCCCCTTCTATGCTACATATTCCCTCAAGTGATCCATCCCTTGGCAAGGTTTCCTTGCATCGGAAGGTCCAAACACCAAAGCATGTCCCTGCCTCAAAACCATCATACTAGCCATAGCATGCTCAATGAATACTATTGGGTATCAACATCCCACAATGGCCCTACTCTTGAGGTGCTTTACCAACATACTATTGCATGCTCCAATTCCTTTCATTGTTGCTACTAACATTCTTGCAATCAGTTCTAGCCACCTTAACCAGGCATTTCAACCATCGGACCAGGAATTTTCAATGCTTTCCTGTACCAAGCACATAATTGTCATTAGATTCAAAACAAATTCAAGTAAATTCAAATCACACTTCGTTGATGATTTTTCAATAAGGTACACTTGCAGTTATGTTTACTTCATGTCACAAGAAGTCAAACTAGCTCTCTAATCAAATCATCATGTATAAACATATCACATCTAGTTAGCTCAAAATGCAACCATCATAAATCATAATCATAAATCACATGTAACCATCATAAATCAAAGTCATAGATCACCTGCATAATAAAAATGAAATAAAATATTGATACTTATCCTTTAATCAATCCTTACTTCTACCTTTGTTCCTTATCCTTTCCACACACACACTGAATCGATTTCCACACCCAGAAATCACGCAGTAACATCCCTCCCTTAATAATAAATAATAAACGAACTAATAAATTTACAAACAATAATAATTAATAATAAATAATAAAAATGAATAATAAATAAATAACCTTAAAATAAATAATAATAATAAAACTAAGAAATAAAATAAAAAATAATAGTAATAATAAAAAAATAATGAATAATAAAATATCATAATAAAATAAAAATATAAAATGAAGTATAAAAATAAAAAAAATACGTAATAAACCAAAGAATAAACAAAATATTAATAAAAAAAAAAAAAAAAAAATATTAATAACCATAATAAAAGAAGGAAAATTATCAAAAAATTAGCATGCCGACATTTGGAGGGTGGGCATGTGGCATGCAGACACATGGAGGGTGTGCATGTGGTTTCCCTTCCAATGTTTTTTCTATTTAAGGAATGATGAGGAGGATGGAGGGGATCCATCATTCGGAGGTTCGATCTTGCATTCTCTTGGGAGAATGGGATACCAAGACTTAGCAATACTGGCAGTAGTCGTTGATTGAGGGCTCGGGGTGGCCAGTTGTAGCAGAATCCTGCGCAATTGAGCCTATGGTTGGGAGGAGAGTCGTCCCCAAAACCCTTTTGCGGTAAGCCTATTTCTACCACAAGTAAGTTCAGGTAAGCGTTTAAATTTAATGTTAATAAGTTAATTAGACATTCTTATTTTGGGTTGTTACATATGGTATCAGAGCAAGTAAATGAGTGGTAAATCCGAGCTGCTATGTTTGTCCAGATTGCATGATGTCAAATACTTTATGTCTGCTCTTATATTAGTCAAATTTTTGGTCAGATCACTTCCCACATAGAATAATCTTGATTTCCCACAAGAAAGAAATAAGAAAATATGAAATATTTTGACTATTTAACATAAGAAATTGCTCACTGCTGTCCTAAAATTATTTACTGCTCTTCTACTGAAGCATAAGTAATTCTCTGCTGTCCTGAAGATTCTCATTTGTGTCATTTGAAATTCTGAATACATTGCTTTAAAGTGCTCTCATTTACTCATAAGGTTATAGGCATTGGATAAGAGGTATTTTGTTGAGCATTTCATTGGATAGCCTTGGTATTACTCTCTTCTCATTAAAAGATAGCCTTGGTATTACTCTCGTCTCATTAAAAGATAGCCTTGGTATTACTCTCTTGTCTCATTAAAAGATAGCCTCACATTGGCATTTGAAAATCTTAAAGGTGTTGTTGATCTAACCATATGATTATCACTTTGACATAATCTTGGCAAGTTCGTTAACAACACTATTTCTTCTCTTTTATAATATACAAGTGGGTATTGACATAAAGCATATTAGAATTCTTGTTTTTAGTAGCTTGTCACCAAGGACTTATCAAATTGCTTACAGTTTATAGTTCAGCTTGAAAGATCTCTTCAGAAATTGGCCATCTAGGTGTTCCTAATTTTGCACTAAGGCTGAAAGCCTTTTTGTTTTATTGGCATTAAAAGTGTTAAGTAACTGAGGGACTTGTTGATTGAAGCGAATATATCTCTTTTTTGGCATCTTTTCATTGGTATATCTTGAAGGTTCCTAGCTGTATAAGAGCATTTATATGCTTGCTGAGCAATCACTGTTTGCATTAGATAAGAAATAGGCTTACCGCAACAGGGTTTTGGGGACGACTCTCCTCCCAACCGTAGGCTCAATTGCGCAGGATTCTGCTACAACTGGCCACCCCGAGCCCTCAATCAACGACTACTGCCAGTATTGCTAAGTCTTGGTATCCCATTCTCCCAAGAGAATGCAAGATCGAACCTCCGAATGATGGATCCCCTCCATCCTCCTCATCATTCCTTAAATAGAAAAAACATTGGAAGGGAAACCACATGCACACCCTCCATGTGTCCGCATGCCACATGCCCACCCTCCAAGTGTCGACATGCTAATTTTTTGATAATTTTCCTTCTTTTATTATGGTTATTAATATTTTTTTTTTT
>APFE030499224.1:6327-22345 GCA_000404065.3 Pinus taeda | reverse complement strand
ACATTTCACTAGTTTCAATCCCACTTCTTCACCCCTGTGAGCATCACTCGATGCAATGAGTGCTAAGTGAACTATTCAAAAATCATGAGAAATTAGTCAGTTACGACTACCTCTCATGGAAATGGTCATACGTTTGAATGACTTAACGCAGTTGAATCCCAAAATGATATCTAATATAATGCACTGTGTAATCCCCCATACTTAAAATAACATCTATCTGTTGGCATTATGACACATGTTTGGCTCAATGACATAAGTGTTGTCCTTGATGTAAACTCACTCAAGTAGAAGATCACAAGTTCAGGCTCTCAAAATAGTAGAAAATGAGAGATCCGCAGGTTCTTGATTCACAAAGCTGCGGTCATCCGCGAGATCCACAGGTGCGCTGATCAAAAGGTGCGGACATGTTCGCAGGTGTACCGAACAAAAAGTGCAGACGTCAAGTACACACACTTTCATGCAGAGAGAAACACGTGCACTTGGGTTGGTCCATGGTATTTCATCCGACATTTTTGATCCTATGGTTTTGGTCTGTGGTTTTTTCATCTAAAGTATTGAACCCAGGTTTTGGGTCCTTAGTATTGGATCTCTATGGTTTTGGACCATGGTTTGAGAAAGGCCTAGACTATAAAAAGGAAAGGAGATCATTTGGCTAGACGGACATGTTGAATATCTTAAGAAGAGAAAGATCTAAAATTCTGGTGATCGGTTGGTGAGTTATAGCTAGACCTGAATCAAGGAGAAACCTAAGCATTACAAGACGGATCTACTGATGGGTCGAGATCTCTTTGGCACATGATCAGATCTGTAAATCTGATAGTCTAGGGTATAATTGAAGTCTGATAAATTATCTATACCCAGAGGTCCGTAGGCTAGACACAGCGTAAGTGCGAAGGTCCGCAGGGTTGACACAACACAGGTGCGGAGGTCCGCAGGCTACATACGGTGTAGGTGCGGAGGTCCGCAAGTTTGAGAACAGCACAGGTGCGGAGACCCGTAGGCTCGACACAGCGAAGGTGCAGATATCCACAAGTTTCTATTGGTGAAGTTGCGGACTTTTCTTGAAATATGTTTTAGCTGTTTTTGTCTATTACTGCAATGTTCAAGGTTCTAAATTGGTTTCTGGTTGCTGTATGCTAAGAAATTATTGATTCAGTATTTGTTCAAGGAAGTTGGTTGATTGTAGATCTATTTGATGTTTGATTTATATTCATGGATCCAGTTTGAAAATTTATGAAACGTGGTCCCTGGAAGAAAAGAGAAGGTTGTAGCCTTTTGCAGGTTGAAGCCTGCGTGCTGGTATAAGACTGCACCAGTACAGAATCATTGTAAAAAGAATTTTCAAATTGAAAAAAGACAGAGACATATTGCAGCAGGTGGTTTTCACCCACATTGGGTTTCCACCTTATATCTTGTGTTCTTTGGTGTGACTTTCTGCTCTATTTTTTCTATTCCTGGATATTTTTATATGGTTCTAACACACAGATTAATGATCAACTTCTGAAGAATAAATTAAATTATAATTTTGAAAGGTATACGCAAGTTTCATTAGTCAGATCTGCAAATAGTTGTATAAATTGAAAAAGAATTTGATAATACTGATTCACCCCCCCTTCAGTATTATTTTCAACAATTGGTATCAGAGCATGTTCTTCAGGAAAAGCTTGATCGCTTGAAGGAAGATCTATCATCATGAGCTACTACGAAAAGGAAGCATCTATCAGGCCACCGATTTTTGATGGGAGCAACTTCGTCTATTGGAAGGTAAGAATCACTGCCTATCTTCAATCTCTTAGTACAGAAGTTTGGGATATTTTGGAAACAGGATACACATTTCCATCAGCAACTCCTACAGATGCAGCTGGTAAGAAGCTGTATGAAACAAATGCAAAATTTGTCAGTACTCTATTAGGAAGTCTATCTCAATCAGAATTTGTCAAGGTTATGCAGCTCAAAAGCGCAAAAGAAATATGGGACAAGATCGTTCTGAGCTATGAAGGAGATGAACAGGTAAAACGAGCAAAATACAAACTCTAGAAATTCAATATGAAGTCTCAATGCATAATGATGAAAGTGTGGCTAGCTATTCCTACGTATAGATGAGATCGTAAATTGTATGAAAAACTTGGGTGAAGAAATAAAAGAAGTTATTGTGGTTGAAAAGGTTCTAAGATCTTTGTCTCCCAAGTTTGATTCAAAAGTTTTTTCCATAGAAGAAAAGCAGAATCTATAGAACCTTACCATGTCACAGCTACATGGAATTTTAACTGCTTACGAAATGAGAAAAGGAGGACCATCAGACAGGAGAGAAGCTGCATTCAAGGTTTCAGGAAAAGGAGATCACTATGAGTCAGGACATATGTTAGAAGAAGAGGAAGAACCAAATTTTGTCGAAAACCTTCAACGGAGAACTGGTAGATTCAGAGGTAAGCTGCCTTTCAAATGCTTTGCTTGTGGAAGAGTCCATCGTTATGTTGCAAAATGTCCTCATAAAGATAAACTAGACAAAAGTAAGGAACCTGTTAGATGGAACAAAAAACAGAATAAGAAGAGCTATTACACGCATGAAGACAGTGATGGATTGTCAAACAGTGATGAAGATGAACAAGGTAATAATGATAGACTTTTGATGGCTTTTGAAGATGATGATTTCTTGGATGCTATAAATGAAGAAGGTATTTATGAAGAAATTTCTAAAATTCAATTTTATTTAGAGGAAAAGAATATGATTATAGATACTCTAACATTCCAACTTGCTGAAAAATATAAACACAATGAAGGGTTAGAATGTGAAATTGTGGGACTTAGAAAAGAAATTGAGAAAACAAAAGCCCTTAATCTCAGATTTTCTAAAGGGTCTGAAACTCTAGATGAGATTATCAAAGTGCAGCGTTCTCTTCTAATCAAGACTGGTCTCGAATATTCCGAAGAAGCATCTCAAGCTTAGAAGCAAGCGCAAAAGCCATCCACCTCCAAAATTTATCTTGATGCAGCAAGGAGAAGTGAACAAGTTGACAATTGACAGCAAAAGTATAATGCAGATCACCAGGGAAATCAGGGACAATTTTTTTCAAGAATGATCAAAGATTATCAAGTAAATCGGGATCAATCCACGTCAAGGATGAACAGAAGACTCAACCGACCACAGGTAAATTCTCAATTTGGCTCAAGAATGATAGAAACTATAATCATATGGTTGGTAGATTTGATAATCGCAGGAATTTCTTCAATGGCCAATGTTTCTCTTGTCATAACTTTGGTCATAAAGCTGCTCAATGTGTTGCCTATAAGACCATCATGACTAGGGAAGCTAAAAAACAAAGGAGTATGACAGGAATCATGAAAATATCCTACAATAACTTCTCTAATCTTGAAAATGAAATAGAATGTTCTATCTGTAACAACTTCAGTCATGAAGACTCTGAATGCAGAAGTAGTTTTCAGCAAACAACTCAGAAGGAGCAAGCTTCATTGAATTCCAAAACATGGAAAAAGAAAGAAACGCAACCGGAAAGATGTGGGATAGCCTTATATGTGGAAGGTCAGGAAAATCAATGGTACATCAACAGTGGATGCTCAAAACATATGACAGGTAATAAAGAAAAACTTCAGTCATATAGTGCCTTAGAAAAGGAAAAGAAGGTTTCATTTGGAAATGACACCCCTGCATTCATAAAAGTTAAAGGCTCTGTTCATTTGAAAGAAAAGGTAAAGGCTGGAAATGTTATGTATGTTGATGGCTTAAAACATAATCTATTGAGTGTCAGTCAGATGTGTGATCAAGGAACTGACGTAATATTTCAATCAAATGGATGTATTGTTCATGAGCTTGATATAGGAAAAATAGTGATCAAAGGCATAAGAACTCCAAATAACTTATACGTACTCAAGGGAGAACAAAAACAATGCTATTTAAGCAAGAATGATGAACATTGGCTATGGCACAGAAGACTGGGGCTTCTTAGCTTCTCTCAGATTAGGAAAGCATGCAAATATCAGGCAGTTCGTGATCTTCCTAACATCAAAATTCCAGATAATACAATATGCAAATCATGCCAATTTGGTAAGAAAACCAGAACTAATTTCCCTGAGAAGGAAGGATCGGCTAGCAGGCCACTTGAACTTGTTCACATTGATATATGTGGTCCAACTAGGAAGAGGTCACCTTGAGGAGAAGAGTATTTCATATTGTTCATTAACGACTTTTCAAGGATGTGTTGGATAGGACTCATGAAGTATAAAGATGAAGCTTTCAAAAATTTCAAGTCATTCAAAGCTTTGGTTGAAAATGAATCAGATCACAGAATCAAATGCCTCATATCTGATCGAGGAGGGGAATTTACCTCAGATGAATTTTTCGATTTTTGTGAAGAACATGGAATAAGAAGGGAATTTTCTGCTGCAAGGACTCCTCAGCGAAATGGAGTAGTGGAAAGGATGAACAGAACGGTTCAACAAATGGCTCATGCTATGCTTGATGAGTCTGGAACTCCCGCAACCTTCTGGGGTGAAGTTGCATTTTCCACTATTACTATTCTCAACAAGACAAATGTTCGGGTAAACAACACTCAGACTCCTCATGAACTTTGGTTCGGTAAGACTCCCACGGTGAAATACTTCAAAGTTTTTGGAAGTAAATGCTACATTAAAAGGACTGATGAAAACCTTGGCAAGTTTGAACCTAGAGCAGATGAAGGCATTTTACTTGGCTACTCTCCCCACAGCAAAGCTTACAAATGTTACAATAAAAGACTTCGTAAAATTGTTGAAACCATTGTTGTAGTGGTTGATGAAGAAAGAAACACACCTAGTCAGGTAAAATCTGAATATTTCGAAGATGGCGAAGACTATCCGACAACATCAAATCAGATTCATGACAAAGAGGAAACCCATGAGGCACCAGAAGAACAGATAAGGGTAGAAGAAAAAACTCCATCCAGATACGTTCAAAAGAATCATCTAGAATCTCAAATTTTGGGGCAAAAGGAGGCAGGTGTACAAACAAGAAGAACCATTTCAGAAGCTTCAAGCTATCTAGCATTGCTCTCCTCCACTGAACCACAAAATGTAAGAGAGGCTTGCAAAGATGAATGCTGGGTCAAGGCCATGGAGGAAGAACTCAAGCAGATTGAAAAAATAACACTTGGGAGTTGGTTCCTAGACCAAAAGATTAGAATGTCATAGGGAAAAAATGGATTTTCAAAAATAAGCTGAATGAAAATGGGGATGTGGTTAGAAACAAGGCAAGACTTGTTTGTAGAGGATATGCGCAACAAGAAGGAATATACTTTGAAGAAACTTTTGCTCCAGTTGCCAGAATTGAGGCTATAAGAATGTTCCTTGCTCTCTCTAGCTTTCAGAATTTCAAATTATTTCAGATGGACGTGAAATCTGCCTTTCTGAATGGAGACTTAAATGACGAAGTATATATTGAACAACCAGATGGGTTTATTCTTGGAAATGATCCAAAACTTGTATGCAGACTCAAAAAGGCTCTCTATGGCCTTAAACAGGATCCAATATTATCGATTGGATAAGTACCTTCATCAACAAGGTTTTATAAAAGGATCAACTAATAGCAATCTATATATAAAAGTTGACAATGATAAATTGTTGATACTTGTTGTGTATGTTGATGATATAATCTTTGGTAGCAATGAAGAAGACATGAGTCAAAAAATTTCCTTGGTGATGCAGAAAGAGTTTGAAATGTCCATGCTTGGTGAGCTCACATATTTTCTTGGTTTACAAGTCTAGCAAAACAAAGACAACATTTTTCTATCACAAACCAAATATCTCAAGCAGATATTGAAGAAATATGGGATGGAGGATTCAAAACCAGTATGTACCCCTATGGTGACAGGATGTTGCCTCAGCGCAAATGATGAATTGGCAGCAGTACATCAACCAACTTATAGATCCATGATTGGTAGTCTGCTCTATCTAACAGGTACCCGACCAAACATTATGCATGCAGTGGGAATAGTTGGAAGGTTTCAGGCAAATCCAAAGGAAACTCATCTTCAAGCAGTTAAGAGAATTTTCAAGTATCTTCAAGGAACTAAAAACTATGGCTTATGGTATCCTAGAGGTACAGATCTCACACTTCATGCATACATAGATGCGGATTGGGCAGGAAGCGTGGATGATAGGAAAAGCACTAGTGGTGGTGCATTCTTCATGGGTCCTAGATTAGTATCCTGGTTCAGCAAGAAACAAAGCTCTATTGCGTTATCTACAGCTGAAGCAGAATATGTAGTTGCGGCATCTTGTTGCACACAACTCCTTTGGATGATGCAAACATTGCAAGATCTTCAAATCACTTGTACTCCACCTATCTCCATTTTTTGTGATAATACAAGTGAAATCAGTATTTCAAAGAATCTTTTCATGCATTTAAAGACTAAGCACATACCAATCAAGTATCATTTTCTCCGAGAACAAGTGCTTGAACAAAAGGTCAAATTGGAGTATGTTCCCTCTAAGGAACAAATTGTTGATATTCTCACCAAACCACTGCCTAGGGAAAACTTTGAATACCTCAGACAAAATATGGGGGTAGTTGATGCATCATCTTGCTGTTGAATCTTGTCTATTTCAGAGATTGTTGTATGCAAGTTTCATATGGGGTATACGTGTACATGTGCTGGTTTATGTGGTTACAGTCGACTTGAAGAAAAGCAAGGATGAGAAGAGTCTGATATGGGTCTGTTAGAGACCATCTGGCACAGGTTCAGGGGGAGCATATATTCTTCTAATAATGCATTGTTGGCATATCGTAGAAGATCTTGGTTCAATTATCCAATTGGTTTGATGTCAGGAGGAGCAAGTGCAGATGGAGAACATGGATACTGATCTATGATTGACAATTGTTGTTAATATTGTGTCTTATATTTCTTTTGTCAAGTTCATGTAACGACCTGTCTTGGTTGCCCCACTATGCCTGGGATGGATAATGTAATGTGCTTATTATATCATGTATCCCCTCTTGGATGGGATTCATATGTATGAAGTCTTTGGTGATAGGAAGGTTAGTTATGATGTATTTCTTTTGTATAACATCTTCTTGCATATCTTGCCTATATGTTAGGGGGAGCTTGGACAGCACAGCAGAGCACATATTTCAGCATGTACTCAGGGGGAGCATAACCCTTTGCCTTTGATGTCAAAGGGGGAGGAAAGACCTTGAGTGACCTTGGGTTGCCATCAAGTCCAAAGGGGGAGATTGTTGGCATTATGACATAGGTTTGGAACGGGTTTGGCTCGATGACATAAGTGTTGTTCTTGATGGCAACTCACTCAAGTAGCCGATCACAAGTTCAGGCTCTCAAAATAGTAGAAAATGAGAGATCCGCAGGTTCCTGATTCACAAAGTTGTGGTCATCGTCGAGATCCGCAGGTGCGTTGATCAAAAGGAGTGGACATGTTTGTAGGTGTACCAAACAAAAAGTGCAGACTTAAAGTAAACGCACTTTCATGCAGAGAGAAACGCGCACACTTGGGTTGGTCCATGGTATTTAATCCGACATTTGTGATCCTATGTTTTTGGTCTGTGGTTTTTGCATCTAAAGTATTGAACCCAGGTTTTGGGTCCCTAGTATTGGATCTCTATGGTTTTTGACCATGGTTTGAGAAAGGCATAGACTATAAAAAGGAAAGGAGATCATTTGGCTGGACAGACGTGTTGAATATCTTAAGAAGAGAAAGATCTGAAATTCTGGTGATCGGTTGGTGAGTTATAGCTGGATCTGAATCAAGGAGAAACCTAAGCATTACAAGACGGATCTATTGATGGGTCGAGATCTCTTTGGCGCATGATTAGATCTATAAATCTGATAGTCTGGGGTATAATTGAAGTCTTATAAATTATCTATACCCAGAGGTCCGCAGGCTAGACACAGCGCAGGTGTGAAGGTCCGCAGGGTCAACACAGCATAGGTGCGGAGGTCTGCAGGCTACATACAGTGCAGGTGTGGAGGTCGACAAGTTCGAGAACAACGCAGGTGCAGAGACCCGCAGGCTCGACACAGCGGAGGTGCGGATATCCGCAAGTTTCTATTGGTGAAGTTGCGGACTTTTCTTGAAATATGTTTTAGATGTTTTTGTCTATTACTGTAGTGTTCAAGGTTCTGAATTGGTGTCTGGTTGTTGTATGCTGAGAAATTATTGATTCAGGATTTGTTCAAGGAAGTTGGTTGATTGTAGATCTATTTGATGTTTGATTGATATTCATGGATCCAGTTTGAAAATTTATGAAACGTGGTCCCTGGAAGAAAAGAGAAGGTTGTAGCCTTCTGTAGGTTGAAGTCTATGTGCTGGTATAAGACTGCACCAGTACAAAATCATTGTAAAAAGAAGTTTCGAATTGAAAGAAGATAGAGACATATTACAGCAGGTGGTTTTCACCCACATTGGGTTTCCACCTTATATCTTGTGTCCTTTGGTGTGACCGTCTGCTCTATTTTTTCTCTTCCTAGTTATTGTTATATGGTTCTGACACACAGATTAATGATCAACTTCTGAAGAATAAATTAAATTATAAGTCTAAAAGGTATACACAAGTTTCATTAGTCAGATCTGCAAATAGTTGCATAAATTGAAAAAGAATTTGATAATACTGATTCACCCCCCTCTCAGTATTATTTTCAACACTATCGTGCATGTAACCACAACAACAATAGAATGACAAACATGTGTATAACCATAATTCATATAACAATCATTAACCAACACACTTTCATGCCCAACATACAAATATGTATGACGATCTTCTCTTACCCTAAGGGGTCCAGTGCTGCAACCTTGCTTTGATAATATGCTTCTCATGCTCTATCTTATCCAACATATCAGCATCATGATGACACAAATTGCAACAATGAATATCACAATGCATGAATAATAATCACATAGACAACTAACACGCATGCATGACAAACACATTATGCCCATCTAGTCCAAGCATTGAACCTGGGAGTTCTAATACCAATCTGTAACCACCCCTGCCACATTTACCTAGTTTCACTGGCCTATCGAGGTAAACATGAGAGGAAGATCTACTATTACCTGACCCAACCTCCTAGGTTCCATTAAGGAAGTGGGGTCGACTACTAACAAACAACTAACATCTCACAATAACCTACATGGGCTACAATTCACTCAGAGGCTGAGTAACCATCCTAGGTGGCCAAAACTTGAGCTCAACACCCTTTTCTCCAACCTCGGTCCCCAACCTCTCCCACAAAAATCCCTCCATGTGGTTCGAACCCTCCAACTACATGTACAATCCTACATCCATGGTTGTTGCAACCTAAAATGTCTAGTTCAAAGCATGCGGTCCCATATTTTGAGCCTAAATTCCAGTTCAACCTCTAGACCATTGTCCAGAACTTCTTATAACTTCTCATAATCACTAATGACATGAAAACAATGCCATACATTCAAATTTGAAGCAAAACTTCACCTAGACTGGCTATAGCATAAAAAACATCCCCTCAAACACATTGGAAACAAGTAAGCTACAGGTCATGAATGCATATTTGATAATAAAAGTTTTGCATTCATACGAGAATCATTAAGAAGGCCCTACGCCCTCTCCACATAGTTGCAACAATGCTTGCTAGTCCATACATTCATCAACTTATTAATAACTAAACCATTCATGATAAGAGCCATAGATGATACATATCATACCAACAACAACCAGAAAATAATTAGCATACAACCATGGCAGAACAACCATAAGATAACCATCATCATGAACACATATATTCATAAATCCTCATAGGAAAATGTTTCATATTAACATAGTAAAATAGCAACAAAGTCATGGGCTTCCACCTACCAATCGACCATAGGTTGGGTTGAATCAAATCCCTCTTTTAACCAATCACCCCCATGCCATATTCCAAGCGTGAATGAGGCATCTCATGCAATGAACCAAACCCAGGGCTTCCAGAGGCCAAACCACCTCAACCCTCAATTGTTAATTCCACCTCACGGTCATACATCACTAACACCAACCATATCAGTCTCTACCCAAGTTATTCGGGGCTCTCGAGAATTTGTTTGAACTGCGGCTCTAGGAACTCATAACTCAACCCACAACTCTCTAAGGTTCTAGAGAATTTGTCTGACTTGGCTCCAGGTAATAGTAACTCAACCCACCAAGGGTTCTAGAGTGTTTGTCCCAACCTAGGCTCCCAGACTAGTAGCTCAACTCAAGATGTTCCAGGGCTTCCAGAGTGTTTATCCCAACCAATGGCTCCAGGGACTAATAACTCAACCCACAATCATAAGAAACCTAAGAACCAATAAAAAACAATGTGTGGAAAGACCCACAACACCAGTGGCTATCTAAGAATGGAAAAGAAATGATAAAACCACTATCAATCCAAGAAAATATCCATGTGCATGAAAACACATAATCAAGAAACCACATGCATATACTGTATGCCAAAAATAGCAAGGAAATAATACATGGAACTCGATACCTACATGTAATCCAATTATAGTTGTTGGTCCACCTATTCCATTGTTCTCTCTTGCTTTCCTTTACCTTCTTTCTCCAATCCAAGCAAAAACCAAAGTGCTCCAAGCATGCTCCAAGAATTTTCTAAGTGCACAAGAGTATGAGAGAATGAAAGAATACGAGAGAGCTTCAAAACCGAACTAAAAAAAGCTATGAACTGATCCTTAGAAGCACTTTTATCATTGAGACCTCTATTTTCTTTATTTTCTTCAACTTTTCCTTCAATTTCCCTCTCATGCAAATATGTGACCTTTCATCTCCCTTTTATCATATTTTCCTTTATTTCTCATAAATGGATGCCAATTAATGTGATCTAGAATTATACAGGAACGCAACAAATACATATACAAACATAAACACCGAGATTCATCAGAAATACAACTTCATTTCATTAATATCAAAGAGCTGAAATATGCTTACATACATAGTTGAAATAAACTAGCTTAGGCAATGGTAGCTTATCTCTGAGAAGAGATGTGGTGGCTACGTGCCTTTGATCTATGCTACAAAGATTCTTAAGGGATTTTTTATTATTAAACAACAAGGGAAAACCCTAAATAACCAAAACCCCACCCCCATGAGATGGAACACCAAGAGTTTGTGGACCCCATTGGGGTTAGTTGGGCAGCCAACTTCCCGGGGTCGTAACTTAGTCATATGTTCTTCTTTTAGCGCATATGATACCTCGTTGGAAATATCTCTCCAAGTACTACACGATTTGTTGCAGGCCCCACCTATGGCCATGGGCCTATTGTGGACCTCAAAAAATGCCATTTAGGGGGTCAAAACAGCTCTGAAAGTTCAAGACCCAAAAAAATGCTAAAAATAGTCAATGTTGTTATTAAAAAGGAAATGGATGAAACGACTAGAGGTCTAGGTCAACTAGGTGGGTGGCCACCAATATCCACCTGGATCATTCCTCTGCCCTTAGGAAGAAATGGTCCCCATTGCGTTTAGAGCCTCCATAAGGTAAGGAAATTTTTGTTGAACCTAGTTCCTGGTGAACCAATTTCCTTGGTGAAGGATTAGGCTTGCTTTGAAAACTTGATAGAGTTGGATCCTCCATTGGCGAGTGTTCTTGATCTATGTGTCCATGATCCTGTCTCTTGTGTCATGTTCGATGAAGTTGGGGGTGAGCTCTATTGGTGTCAGCTCCTTAGCAACATTAGATGTGTCCAACAACAGGAGAAAGTATGGTCGCAATCGGTCCACATTAAATACTCGGTGCAGACCAAGGAACAATGGAATGTTGAGCTTGAAGGCATCAGCCCCTACAACCTTGGTGATGGGGTGCAACCCACATTAGAGTGGGAAAATTTTTCGATGGGGCTAAATGAGGCGCTCATTCTGCAAATGTAACCAAACTTTGTCGCCCACATGGAATTTGTGTGGCACCCAATGTTGATCATGACGGTGCTTGTACTTAGCATTGCCTATGTCCAATGTGTCATCGACCTGCTAGTAGATGTGCTAAATGTGCTCGATGATTTTGTTAACTCTATCAGCTTCGACCCGGACATGAGTCGAATTTGCTTGAGTAATTGTAAATGGTATGGCCACATCAATGGGACATAGTGGTTGGAATCCCAATCCCACCTGAAAGGGGTTGTGGCTAGTTCAGTTATGGAGAGATCTATTATAATTGTGTTGGACATAGGGGAGGCTTTCATCCCATGTGCATGGATGCCTCGAGTTGTACATGCACAAAATGTGCATGATCATCATATTGACGAGATTTGTTTGGCCATCAATTTGGGGGTTGAAGTTCGTGGACTTAATGAGCTTGGTATCCAACATCAACCAGAGGCTTGACCAAAAGTTACTCAGGAACATGTTGTCGCGATCTAAGATAAAGGACTATGAGCTCCCAAACTGTACCCACACTAATTCAAAGAAGCGCTTAGCAGTTGCTTCTGTGGTGATACTCTTGTTGTAGGCCACCAGAATGGTCATCTTAGAGAATTTGTCAATAGCCGTGAAAATGTCATCATTGTCAAGATTAGTAGAAGAAAGGCCTAACATGTAATTCAAGGAGATGTATTCCCAAGGTCGGATAGGAGTAGGCAAAGGAGTATATAGGCCTTACTTCTTGATAGTCAGTTTGGAAATGGCATAGGCGGTGTAGGATCTGATGTACTTCCCAACATCCTATCGAAGGTTTGGATAATAAAAATACTTTTGTAGCACTGCCATTGTTTTCTCTACTCTAAAATGTCCAACTACCTAACTATAGTGTGCCTCCAAAATCATCTTGGCACACTCGCTTGAAGGAACAAAGATTCGTCCCAGGTGGTATAATAGTGCACCTTGGAGGTGAAAATCATGAACTTTCTTGCCTTCCAAGAGAATCTAGTAAGTGTTGTTGAATTCTGGATTGGTTTTATAAAGATATAGCCACCTTGAAGTCTCATGTCCATAAGAGTTGAGCATAGTGGTCAATGCCATGACTGGTGGTTAGCTAAGGCAATCTACAACATTATTGGTGTTTCCCTTCTTGTACTTAATGTTCAAATGGAATTTTTGTAGGTATGCAGACCATTTTTTATGGAGATCATTCTGCAACTTTCCTTTTGTCTATATGAACTACAGGGGTTAATGGTTTGTGTGGATGGTCGTTTCCTTCCCCATAATGTAATTCTTCCATTGTCGGTAGGCCTACACAATGGAATACATCTCTTTATCATAGGTGGGATACTTTCGGAATCTTTATGGAAGTGTCTCACTGTGATATGCCATTAGATGCCCATACTGAGTAAGAACTACACCAATAGCATAATCAGAGGCATTTGTCTCAATCTCAGATGGTCGTTGAAGGTCTGGTAATGTGAGCACTGGTGAAGATGAGAGGCAATTCTTCAACTCAGAAAATGACTTATGTTGGGATTCATACCAAGCGAAATTTACTTTCATTCCACCCTTGGTACCTTGACTCAAATCCCAAGTGATATGAGAAAACCCCAACACGAACCTGTGGTAGAAATTGGTGAGACCCAGAAAGCTTCAGAGCTCTTTTATATTGGTTGGGGCTGGCCAATCCCGAATAACATGTATCTTGGTTGGGTCCACATGCACACCCCACTCATCAATAGTGTACTCTGGATATTGAACCTGAGTCATACCAAAAGTGAATTTCTCCAAATTGCCACACAATTTGTGTTGTCACAAGGTTTGGAGGACCTATCGAATATGGTGGAGGTGCTCTTCCCAACTCTGGCTAAAGATCAGGATGTCATCCAAATACACTACCACAAATGAGTTTTTGAAAGGTTGCAATATGTCTTCCATCGGCTTCATGAAGGTTGCGGTGAAATTTTTCAACCCAAAATGCATGCCCAATGATTCATAAAGGCCTTCCTTGGATTTGAAGGAAATATTCCACACATTAGAGGGTTCAATTGGTACCTGGCGATAACCACACTTCAAGTCAATTATGTTGCAATATTTGGTCCCCTTGATTGGTACAGAAGGTCATCAATCCATGGGATTGGATACCTATTCCAGAAAGTGATCTTATTCAGTGCCTGATAGTCAATACAGAGTCTTCAGGTCTAGTCCCTCTTCTATACCAACACAATCAGGATCTCACAGGGTGATAAACTTGGCATGATGTTTCCTTTCTACAACATCCCTTGAATTTTCCTCTGGATTTAATCATTCTCCATGATAGAGAGTCGATAGATCAATTAGTTGGGTAGCAGCGTGTCCGGGGCCAGATAGATGGAGTGCTTGACTTGACAGTGTAGGGTTACCCCTGTGGGTGAGGTGAAGTCCATCTATTCCTCCATGATCTTGTCCATCTACTATTGTAATGCGAAGGAGCCCTATCTGGAGGTCGTGGATGTGGCCACAATCTTCTTCTTTCTCTAAGGGAAAATCATAAGGAAGATAATTTCCTAGTCTGGGAAATGATCTTACTAGATTTCTTCACAAATACCAAAGAGATGGCAGTAAGTGGTGCTACTTACAATATCTTGTATAACTTATTGCCCAGAGAAATAAAAATAGTGTGAGGCCTAGACTCATACACATCATGATGCTTCTGTTAACACCCAGGTTGTTCCCTATGAATCCCAAGGGAATACGGCTGGGGTAACCACTAACCAGTCTTTGGACTACAGCTTCTAGCCCAGCTGTAATCAGAGAGGGCTCTCTCTGTAAGGTTTGTCACTGTTTTAGTGAAATTTTAGGCTAGTTATGAAGTGAATGTTTGATTGTTTTTTATGTTTGGTTGGGAGGATGATTTTGATATCTTTTAGAGTGTTCTCTACTGGTGAAACTAATCCATTGGGCAATGGGGTCTGTAGCAGTTGCTTTCTTGAGATCCTGGATTAAGTGTTGCTGGGATTACAGGGCCTGTTTGTATTTCATAAAACAAATTGTAAATTTGAGAGGGTGATGTGAAAACAACTAGCAAAGAGCATTTAAGAATTCCTTACTGAGCTGGGTAGTGGGAGAGAGGTTTATTAATTAGGAGCAATTACTTGAATTCCTAAAACAAATAGATTACTGTGATGATATGGTGTGAAAGGTAGCACTTAAGAATTACTCTTTCATTACCATAACTGAAGAAAACATATGAAATAGCTTAGATTGAGCTCAGTGTAATCAATGATTAAGTCCTGAGACTATTCTTTTTCCTTCCTACTTAGATATTGAGTACATGGTAAACACGAAAGATATATGAAAGTAATGAACATATATATCACAAGGAGTAACAAGAAAACTTATTGAGCCATGAAATACACAGGAATCCTGCAACTTTCAGCCATACACCATCAAGAGATCAAGAGACACAATGCTTGGAGAAATCCCATCATTCTTTGTATTAGTTGTCTGAGAATTTACAACATCAGAGTAACAGAAGAGATATCAAGAGATTTCTTACATCCGGAGTCCAACCCTTGCTAACAAATGCGAGGGGGAATATATAGAAGTCTAATACAAAAATATCTCAGGCATTAAGTCATCTGAGAAGAAAATATCTTCTTACACTCGTACATGGCTTGTAGATGAGAAGTAATTACAGTCTTAAATGAGTTATAAAAGCTCTTAACTCCCGTCAGAGTAATTTTTGACCTTTGGGGTTTGCGGAGTCGGTTGAGCAGCTTTATCATAACTGCTGAATGATGTGTTGTGCAACTGTTACTTTTCTGTGTCTTCTTGGCCTTGCCACCTGTGCTTGTTGATGCTGTTGTTGCGGCCGAGTACCTATGTTGAGTTGGCTCAGCGTCTTTATACCTACTGATGTATCTTTTGTCCAGTTGTGTATGTAATACAAACCTTTTGCTGAAGAGAGAGATGTGATTACTTAACTTTGATTCAAAAGCAATCCTATTAAATCCTGCCATGTGTCTGGAGGAGGCAGCTGATGTTTCAAAATTTACCCCAAGGTCTCATCAGCCTCTGTATATTTATAGAAGTGAGGGGGCTCATCAAATAAGTGTGTGACTTCATTTCTAATAAAAAACAAATTATCTAATCTTTCAAAAA
>APFE030499223.1:0-15316 GCA_000404065.3 Pinus taeda | reverse complement strand
CCTTGACGAATTCTGATTGAGATAGACATCCTAATAGAGTATTGACAGCCTTTGCATTTGTTTCAAACTGCTTCTTCTCAGCCGGATCTGTGGGAGTTGCTGATGGAAAAGTGTACCATGTATCTAGATATCCCAGAATTTTGTACCAAGAGATTGAAGATAGGCAATGACTCTTACCTTCCAATAGACGAAATTGGTCCCATCAAAAATTGGTGGCCTGATCGATGCTTCTCTCTCGTAGTTGCTCATGATGATAGATCTTCCTTCAAGTGATCAAGCTTCTTTTGAAGGACCTTCTCTGATACCAATTGTTGGAAATAACACTAAGAAGGGGGGGTGAATCAGTATTATCAAACTCTTATAAATTTATACAAATACTTTCATATCTGACAATTGAAACTTGCATATACCTTCCAAACTTATAATTTAATTTATTCTTCAAATGCTTGTCATTAATCTGTATGTGAGAACCATAGAATAATGAGCAAGAACACAAAATAGACAGTCACACCAAGGAACAGAAGATGTAAGGTGGAAACCTAATGTGGGTGAAAACCACCTGCTGTAATATGTCTCTATCTTCTTTCAATTAGAAACTTCTTCTTACAATGATTTTGTACTGGTGCAGTCTTTTACCAGTACGCAGGCTGCAACTTGCAGAGAGCTACAACCCTCTCTCATTTTCCAGCTTCTTCTGGAAGGAAGCTACAACCTTCTTAGCTCTTGTACTAGCTGAAGTACTAGTACATAGGTGCTGACCTACAGAAGGCTACTACCTTCTCTTTCTTTCGAGGGACCATGTTTCATCAATTTTCAAACTCGATCCAAAACATCATGTACATGTGCATCACCCAATCTCCTTTTAAAAAATAACTTCTTAGAATGCAGTAGCCAAAAAAGAACACCAGTAACCAGACATCAATTTGAACCCAAATCTCTGCAGAAACAGATAAAATACAGCTAAAATATATTTCAAGAAAGGTTTGCAACCTCACCGAAGGAAACTTGCAGATATCCTCCCTTCTGCCGTGACGAGTCTACGCAACTCCGAACCTGCACTGTCTATTGTTCAGCACACCTCCACACCTGCTTCGCTGATTCAACTACGTCTCACCCACCGATTATCAGAAATTCAGATCTTGCTCTTCTTAAGATTTTCAACACTTTTGATTAGCCAAATGATCTCCTTTCCTTTTTATAGGGTAGGCCTCACTCAAAACCATGGACCAAAACCATTGAGAAACAATACCATGGACCCAATACTTGGGTTCAATTCTTTTGGATGCAATACTATGGACCAAAACCATAGGATAAAAAACCGTGGGACTAATACCATGAACCAACCATAAGATTTCTCATGTGTGTGTGCTTTTATCTGCATGAAAGTGCGTGAACTTTTCTCTGCATGAAAGTGCGTGAACTTTACTCTACATGAAAGGAACCTTTCTCTGCATGAAAGTGCATGAACTTTGCTGCACTATAATTTATCATTTGAGATGAGAGGGTTGCCATCAAGTACAACATATGTATCATAATGGAAACACAAACCATAAAAATAGTTCTTACAGTTTGCAACAATTTAGACATATGTGCAATAATAATGATCTCAATAAATAGTTATTAAAACACCTCATGCATATACTTGAATTCAATTATAAGTGAATGAATTCAATATTAGATGTAATATAATATTAAAGAAATAGTTCTTTTAATTCAACATAAATTAATTCAAGACAAGATTGTGATAAAATTGATAAGTAGTTATCAACAACTAAAAGCAAGTCCCTTTGAATTCAATTTCCAATTTTGATTCAAACTTGTTTGTCACTACATAAATACCTTTACAAGATTGCAAATACCATAAAATAAATTAAATCAACAATAGTGCTAATATACATTATCTAAAAAACTAATTGGAACATAATTAAATCGATATTGAATTTACAGAGAAGAAATGAAAACAAGCCTACAAATCTCATACAATAGTGCATAGAAAAGAAGACTTATTATTAACTCCAAAATTTCTCTACTCTTGTACAATCCTATAATTCTCGAAATATTTTAGGAGTCATTTATATAGTACTGAAATGACCTCTTCCTTAGAGAAATGGAAACTCTCTCTATTCTACAGAAAAAGACAAAACATCTCTCTTTTACAATAGTGTAATCAATAGTTTCCTCCCGCAAAAGTCCCCCAATAGTCTATGGATCCATATCCCTTGCAAAGAAAAAAATATAATATTATACAATATTTTACAACATAATTGAGGATTAAGGCTTCCTCCACAAATTTCTCAAAAAAGAAACTAATTTACCAAAACAACCAACAACCCATTGAACCAAAATGAGTATGTTAAATTCTAATCAATGTTGATCAATGAATAAGACCTACTAGAGAGAGCGATCCTCTTGAATCAATTGAGTGTTGAATCTTGATTGTATTCCTATTAGAAACTAACTTCCAAATGGTATGTTATCATCACTCAGAGAAGTCTCTTGATTTAATTTTTTGGCTTTGGAGTGCTGAGTTGATCAAATTTTCTACCTTAATAAACAAAGTTATAGTAGGTCTTGAAAGAATTCATATTCACATAAGAGTGTCATTACCTCATATTTGTTCATTTCCACCTCTAGGAATGCATTATTGACTCATGATGGTTATTTTTTATTTCTAGAAGTAGGAAGTTGACATTAATTCATCCTCTAGTTAGTAAATTTTCTGAACTAATTTGGTTCACTACTCACCATTTGCGTAAACATTTCCATTTATATTTGTTTTTCTAATAACTGATATTTAGTCTTACTCAATGATATTTCATCACTTGGGGAATATATACCCGAAAAAAAAAAAAATGTGGCTAAAATTAAACAAAAATCTAGAAAACTTCAAATTCATGTTTGATTAATAATCTGATGCTTATGTGGCAAAGCTAAATGATAATAGTGTCTAATGTGGCTCACATATCACCTGAGAGATAAAATCTAGTGAGAAAAGTTAATATGCCAAATGATTTGAGTGTATTTGTGAGCTTGATAGGTGTCAATCATAGATAGCTTGGTATGGATGATGTGACATCCATCGTGGCTCCTATGTAACCCCATCAATAAAATTATGGAAGAAACAAGTGAAGCTCTTAAAAAAATCGCGAGGGAAATAATTCTGGGGTGATGTGGTAGGTGAGCCATGATGATGTTGTCATGGACAAATGGAGGCCTTATATAGTGAACAAGTCACCCCAACGATTAAATCCTTAGGAGAAACAACATAATGTGGATGACATGGAGGGGGTATGCCATGAGTAAAGGTGGAACATATGCATGAAGGTGGAACATAGAACAACTTGGAAGTCCACGTCGTCTTGACAATTTAAAAAAATAGAGCTCATGTTTAAAACGTCTTTGCAATATACTTTTGGGAGGACATGGAGAATGAGTTGGGAAATTATCGAAGGTATTGACACGTGGAGGATGGACCCAGGCTGATGGATGTCATGATTGGAGAAGGGAATCGATGTGGACAAAGAAAATGTGTCGAATCTCCTTGTCACCCTGGCGCCTTTTAAAATGTGCTCCAAAGAAACCTCCGGGATGACATGAAAAGATAAGAACATGAGGAGTGAATAAGAGAATTTGGATGGTGAGAGGACCCACAAGGTGTGTTTTTTTTATGGTTGAGTCATATTGGAAATAAAATCCTAGAAGAAACCAAAGGATATTCACTAGAAATCGCTAGGTAAATGTTGTCAGGGTTACGTGGCATAGAAGGACATGAAAGGTAAAGGAGCAAGGTTACATGTAAATGCGTGTAGGAAAGGCTTGTGTGAGGAATAGGGGCCCACCAATCCACATCATCGTGGTGGTAAAATCATAGAAGAAATGAATGGGGAATCAAAGGAAATCACTAGGGACATACTTCTGAGGTTATGTGGCATGGAAGGACACATGAAAGCATATGGTTGGCTCTACATGGCACTAATATGACATTCATTGAAAAGGTCTCCGTTGAGGGGTTGTGATGTGAGAGTTTACATTTGATGTTCCACATATATGTATGTTGGGGACAAGAGGTAAGTAAAGGAAATCAATCGTTGCTCTTGGCTATGATGATTATATATAATGCTACAGTTGCAGTGGTTCTAGGGTTTGGGCCTTTAAATATAAAATTATTATATTTACATATTAATAAATTATTAAATATATTTACTTAGTTTAATTGAAATTAAATTAATATTTACATTAAACTAAAATAGTAATTAATTAAATTAATAAAATGAATTAATATGATCAAAAATTATATTTACAAATTAATTAAAGTAAAAATTAACTTAATTTATTAAATTAAATTAATGTTAACTTCAATTAACTTAATTAACTAAACAATAATTAACTAAAGTTAAATAAATAAATAAATAAGCTAACTTAATAAAATTTTATTTACATTTTAGCATTAATTCAACTAATACAATTTATAAAACAATATAAAATACATGTTTACATATTTGAATGTCTAGACGTTAAAAGTTGACCGAATTTTGACCAAGGATATATTTTGAACGATGCATCGAAATTAGGTGAAATCTCTTTCATTAGAAAGTGGGCAAGGAGAGTAAAGCAATGGAGTTGTCAAAATGAAAATAAAAGAAATTCGAGAAAAAAACAAAGTGAAACAATTCAAAGTTTATAATAAAAAAATTCATATGGAGGTCCCCATAATTTCAAAAAAATTAAGGGGGCTGGTTGAGGCCTCAACAATTTGCGACACATGGGGATGAAGCAATTATCTCTAGTTTAGATAATAATTCTATATTTATCAAATATCAAAATAAAAACGTCCAATGTATTCTTATGTATTACCATTTCTAAAGGTCCTACATAAGATATAATCAAAGTAGATAAACTCTTAAGAAATGAAAGTACTTGAATTTTGCAATTCTAAAACAATGAATCCAAATATAGATAGTAATTAGTGTTTTAATCCTTTCTCTACTATTGGATAGCAAAGTTATCTAGGAGGTTTTTATGATTAGAATGCATCTATTGAACATAAAATTACCTATTTTTCCCAACATTGTTTCATTTCCAGCGAGCATCCATACCCTCGATGAAGGTGTCTCGGTACCATACATGCATGGCCCCACTTCGAGTCAGTGTCCATAGCCCTGATAGTTTTACTTGTAGTTCCCACACATATGTGCTTTCAACTCTCTTATGTGCCACCCTTTTGATTAGCACATTTGGGGAATTTCTTTTAACAATTAGGCGAAGAGAGTGGGGTGTTACTAGAGGTTTTATATTTAAAGGAATAGAGGTGATTCTAGTTATGTTTGACCCCATTAGTCTTCTCTTCATATGCCAAAGTAGAGAATTTAATTACAGAGGGATATGGGAGGGATCCAAATAAAATATTATAACCAATTCATTCCTTTATAAAGGTGAACCTATAGTTTTTGAATCATATCCTAAGGTTCCCTGTGATTAAGGATGAATGTGAGAGAAAAGTGAAAACTTGGTAAAGATGACCTTTAGATAGATAAATTTTTATTGAAATAGTAGAGTAAATACTACCCTTGTATACCAATTGGTGTTGGGTAGGAAAATATTTCCTACAACTAGATTTGAGAAATATCACAAAATCCAATCCAAAAGCGAAACAAGCAAGATCAAATGTCTGCTAAGACTGAAAATATGAAACTTCACATATTATGTAAAAATCAAAACTAAAAGGGAGGAGTAATGCAAACTATCTAAGAAAGAACTACAAACTTGAAAGAAAATGAAAATAAGTCATGAATAAAAGAAAACGCAAACAAGACAATATGTGAAAATATGTCTCAAAAAAAGAGAAAATATGAGAAAAGCATGTCTCTTTTACTTATGTTGAGATCTTGATAGATTCTCTTTTGTAAAGTTGTAACTTATTAGTATTTTTATTCAAAAAATAATCTTAAAACTAGGGATTAGTTATGAATAAAATATGAAGCCACACAAAGATGTCACTTTTGTTGTAAATATCTTGTTTCAAAATCGAACATTAATTGAAAATATGTAATAATTATTTGTTAAAGATGAGGCTTAAAATAAATTTTGAAAAAAAAAAGAACAAGATGCTAAATTTAAATAAGGTAACGTGCAAAGACTCCAGATGTAACCTTTTTGCAATTTGAGAATTTTTTTATCATTATGACTAATGAGTTGTCCTTGATGTCAACCTCGATATCAACTTGTCATATGATGTCATCATGATGTCACCACAATTAATGTACCTAGCTAGATCATGGATAAAGGATGTTCTTAATGATTATATATGTTTTGCAGAGGTTTGTTGAAGTATTGCAATTTGTACACTCCCTGATAAATTTCTCATGGAAACAACCCCTTCTCTACAATTAAATCCTCAACACTTTAGATTTTCAATTTTCATGTACACAATAGCTTTATATCTTAGCTAATATGCACGTTCAACCTCTACTCAGTTCACATAATACACTATGTATAGGATTTACTTCATTTGTCCTTCACCTCTATCTATTTAATAACACGATTCTCTTCCTTGATCAATTTTGAACTCTTATGCTTTTACGTTCACAACACTTCTTCTCATTTCTTTGCAAGGTGTTATGTGGAAAATTCTCTTCTGCAAACAATAGGGAACTCCCTAGATCTCATGGTCTGATCTAGAAACAATAGGAGAAAAAATATCTATGTTTTCCTTAGAGATATTAGAATATGGAAGAAAGACCTACCTGGAATCTTTAGTAAGCCCTTCTCTTCTCCTTGCTTGTGAGCTCCAACTCTAGCTCCAAGCACTATAAATGGAACCTATAAAATGACTAAAACAACCAAGAGAACTACAATATCCACATAGCATAAAATAATGTCTCTAATCAATGAGTAAAAAGGCATTCAAATACACTAGCATCAACATGGTACAAGTATAGGAAAACAAAATGCTTTTTGTATTAATAAATGAAGGAGAGAGTTACAACAATTTATAGATGCTTGACTTTGTAGATATCTCCACAATTGTCTTGTCCTTCATTGCCATAAAGAAAACCTTCAACCTCCACCCTAATGCATCAATGGGTTATGATTCCTTAAGCTCAAAGTAGAATCATGAAGGCACTAGTAATCTCCAAAAGCCAACCGAGACTCTATCGGAGGTAGTGAATTTATAGGGTAAAAGTGGTAGTTTAGGATTTACTAATATAGGATTGAGATCAACATATGAAGGAAGATAATATCTAAGGATAAGGGATAAGACATCTAGAGTAGGAATTCGATATCTCTATCAATTGTAAATGACTAAAACCACCTTAGAAGCTTCTTGAAGGAGAAGTTTCGTAAATATTTTTTTATTTTTCCTGAAATTATAGAACCATCGCACTTGTAAAGGAGAGAAAACTATGTTGGTTAGTGCAGGTGCTCAATTATGCAACTTGCAACCATTGCAGGTGGACTAAAGTGTAGGGTACGTTGGGGCCAAAAACATAGTTTTTTGAGTTGATTGACCCATAAACTTAGACATTTTGGTGAGATAATTCTTAGGGATTTGCAAAGGGATAATGACAGTGTTAAGTATGTTGATTGTTATGGGTTTTTAGGCCTTTTGAGTGAATGTGACAAAATTACGTGTAACAGATTTCTCCCTAAAGTACAAATTCAAAAGAAGTGGATGAGAAATAAAATGCTTTACCTTGTGACAAGTGAGGATCAAGAATCAATTGTTTTCAAGATCATCATCTATTACAATACATAATATCATCAAGATATCATTTTTGAGGGATGCATACCCATTCTCAACATATAAGCCAATATTAGATGTAGAGTGATCAAATGTCTCGTCCACTGATGATAGAGTATGGAACCATGCTTGGATGAATTTCTGAATGATCATAACCATCATAATTTGTAATCTTATATGAATCCTAAAATCCCAACCTGAATGGATGGAACTAGATTCAGGGTCTTCTACCTTGTCAGTCGATAGTACGAGTCTAACCATGTGAATAAATGGGCTAAATTCGAGTAAGGTAGACACCATCTGATTTCCATCCAATGATGTAAGTTTGTAACAGATCCAAGAGGAACCATCGATAATGATAATGGCCCTCAAGGTACTATAGTATAGTTTAAGTGGTGTGAACGAATGAGCTAAATTCAAACACTACACAAAATCTCTCAGTCGAAGGCCAATCATGAAAAGATGTTGTCGAAAGCGAGGAAACCTGTTGTTAAGGTATGCAAGCTCCAAGGTATTGGAAGGAGCTTCTAATTTAACTTCATGGATATTGAGCTGATGTCGAGAGGAAGTGACCCATCATAGGAGGGCCTTGATGTATCCCTCATCAATGACATGAAATAGGTATCAAGACTTGAGACATAATGATGTTGATGAAGATCTTGTTTAAGAATGACATAAACAAAAGAAGGCTTAAGAGTATTATAGCATATGTCAACTAAAGGACTTCTCTTGAACACATCAACAACGTTTAATGGAGTTGGCAACATTTACCCAAAACTAATTATGAATATTTTTCATTTGGTGTGATTAACCAAAGAGGCAAGAAAATTTCCCAACACAATAGTCACATAAATGAAGTGAACGAATGTCATGTTCAAGAGTGACTCGCTTCCATTAATAGGGTTAGTACCCTATTTTATCAATTTCCAAACCATTTATGGTTAGTACTTCTTTATTTTTGACAACCTTGAGGAGGATAACATATGTTGATCTATAAGTTCATCCTTCAGATGAATCCTTCTAAGTATATTTAATGAACCTTGAGAAGGAGTGGTTTGGTCTCATCATTTTTAACGAGTCCAACACTGTTTGATGATTTTGCGAGTCTAATAAAGGTGTAACTCGAATTCCTTTTCATGTTTATAGAGTTTGAAAAATAGGCGAAAAAGAAAACTCCATAGGTTCCTTTTCATCAATTTAATCTCTTGAGTCTAAAAAAACAAAAAATGATACTTAAGAAAACCTTTTAGTCATGTTCGACTAAAGTGTTCATTTTTCATAAATAGTCTATCCCAGTCGAGAAAATGCTTAATCTTATACCGGGCATACATATTTTCATTTCCTTTAACAAGTTCAAAAAGACAAGTGCTCGATAACATTTTCATGTTTTGGGAGTCTGGAAAGAGTTGAAAGAGGACTCTAGGGGATTCATTTTTAGTAAGTTTACACAACTTGAAAAAGCAATAAAAGTATGCTCTTTGATGAAAATGACTTGTATTCAACCTTATCTATGCATTAGATCCTTCAATTATCTTTTTACCTGCTCACAACACCACAAAAAGATTAAAAATATATATCTTATGGTAAAAATTAGGTCAAAATATTAAAAATATATTAAAATAATGAATAATTGACCATAAATAGTGAAAAGTAAAAACATTTCTTACCATTTTCATTTTTACCTACTGTGAGTGAGCTCTGAGTGCATTTTACCCTCAAGCTTCAAAAGGTGATTGTATCCAATCTAGTGGACCATTTCAAGTGTCTTTAGTTCCATGTAGAAGATCTACCCTTTCTCTCATTTTTAACAATTTTTATTTTTTATTTGATGTAAATTATTGAGAGTTCTTAGTGATTTACGGTCTAAAATTTCACCCTAGGCCCATCACACCATCTTTGTATCAAAAGGTGCACTAGGTCTCTCTAGTATGCACTAGGAAGAGAAGACCAATATATCTGCCAAGAAGACAAAGTGCATTGGGTCCGTGTGTTCATTGAAAGGCATGTGGGATGGGTGCAATTTCGGTAAAAAGTTTATACTATTGAGTTAGATTTCTCTCAAAGTTTTTCACAAGGTTTATTCTAAATATTTTTCTTGTGATTTTGTACTTATTCACTAGAGCAAAAATGGTTTTAAGCTGGAAAGAAGGAGAGCATGAATATGAAGATTTGGATGTTGCAAATGATCCAGCAAATATATGGGCTCTAGGAAACTATGGGCTCCTCAAGTTCTTCTGGATTCCAGGCATGAGAGCTGAACCTAAATTACTGGAATATTTGGTCAAAGCATGGGATATTCAAGGACAATTATTTAGGATTAAAGCACATATTGTCACAACAAAGGTGGAGGATATATATTTATTGATAGGGTTATCTCAGAGAGGAGCTCCTATCTCACTATCTCGCATGAGAAGAGGTGTTAAAATTGTGGAGGACTACATAGCTTCCCATTATAGGCCTCGTTCCCAAGCAACAAAAGGTAAGAAGATCGAAATCAAAGATGACATTCAACTTCCTCATAGGAGGATCCTCTTCACTATCACTCGTTTGGCTCGTAGTGTCAATTTACATTTGGCTACCAAGTCCCAAATGAAATATACATTGGAGTGCATATAACCTACTCTCTTTAAATAGAGTGAAGGGGTGTTGGATAACCTGAAGGAACAACTCAACGGAGAAAATGATGGACACTTAAAGAACTTGCATATGATTCTATTATGATTTCTTTCACTTTGGAGAATATTCCAATACTCCATCCCCAACGCATCTCTTAGGAGCTTCTTGGACCTAGGGTTCAAGGAGCGAGCCATTGGGTCAATCTCATGTCTCTTCATGGGGATGCACTTGTGATGAGTCTTACCCCTACTTTATTTCGATGGACTAATGTACAACTTATCATGATTGAGGACTATCCATATGTTGGAGTCGAGTTTTGAGGAGACCCAGAGCTTGTTTTACCTAAATGCGAGCAATGGGGTAATATAGGTAAAACAATGTCATTTTGAATATTTTTTGGTTTTTTGGATTTTACAATTTTTTATGTTTTTAATGTATCATATACTAACTATTGGTTTAAAATGTAGATATTGGACCTCTATAACTAGTAGGCTCATCGTATCTTCAACGATCAGGACAAAAACAACTTACACAGATTCGAGTTGTTGCAGAGGTAGACGAAGAGATGGAGGATCCCAACATAGATGAGACTCTTGTCGAGTTTGAGCATCACACTAATCATTTTATTCATAGCGTGTTAGAGAATAAGATCAGTAATATCCTTATATGATTGTAGTAGTACACTATTAGAGTGTCGGAGTGCATGAGTGAGATGTTGTGCAAATTTACTCACATGGTTGTGTGTTATCACGATCATCATCAAGATTAGTTGACTAGGAGGCCTTTGAGCCATATTTTGTCTACATGAATTTGGATATTATAGGTCATGTCCCCATATGTGTCGAAGACACATTTTTTATAAAGCCAAACTCTACACACATTTATCTATCAATGTTTCTTATTTACTTTGTTCTCTTATTCAATGCTTGATGTTGATCAAATTATTTACATGTGTTCCAAATGTCCGTCTAAAACATAATTGGTTAATGCATCAATTAATGCATTTAGAATTTTAGGATTATGCTGATATTGAATGTAATCAAAATGTCGTTCTAGAAGGCAACCCTTAAAAACATGTGAGTATAGTTGAACTTTGTACTAAATAAACATTATTTAGATCTAGTACTACAAGTTGTGAATCAATTCTCACTCCTAATTGGAATTTCCATGGATCCCTAGAATTTATGCATATTCTCATGGAATTTTCCATTTAGTAGTAAGAATTGATTCACAACTTGTTTTATTAGCTCAGTGGAATACTAAAGTTTGGGTCTTAAGATAGATTATAATATCTCCATTCCAAGGATCAAAGAAATCAATCAGAAATAATGGCTCATGAAATATTTTGACTCAACTTCAGATGAGGAAAGGTCACATATAAGTTCAATGAAGCCTAAGGACTTCTTAGATTTGGATTTGATGAATTACAAATCAAACTCTTGGAAAATAAGGATCCATTTAGAGTATTTTCTCCGCAATAATTGATGTGATAGAATGTAAGTCATGGAATTGCAATTAGAAACTACCATAGTCTTCTTAAGTAGAATATAATGGAAAACTTATTGTAAAACTTACACAACTTCCAAAGCTAACTTTTCGAAGTGAGAATATTTTATTTTAGTGTCATTTAAATGTTGAATCAAATAATACATAGGATTTTCATGTGCTAGGTGATCTTCTTGGACCAACACCATAAGAATGGTGGTAATAGTTGAAGCTAGATACAAGAAATAGTCTCGTTGATAGTGAGGGGGATAAAATAATGATGCTTGAACTAGGAAAAATTTCAAGGCATAAAAATCCTTTTTGGTTATATCATCTTAGTGGAACAAAACCCGTTTCTTCAATAAAAGATTAAATCCTTTTGTAAGTTATGCATAGTTCGGGATAAATCTTCATATAAAGTTAGGCTTCCCTTAGAGACATTGTAACTGAAGTGAGGAAGGGGCATGAAAATCAATATCTTTTGTATATTGAGTGGATTGATACATATTCTTTATTTTGATAGAATGAACCCAAAAAATCTACAAAATTGGACACAAAATACACATTTGTGTGGATTAAAATGTTGTAATGCCAACAACGTAGGAAAATTGCTCTTAGATGCATTGGATGATGCTCATGATGTTTGGAGTGGGAAGATAAATCATCGAGGTAATGTTGTATTATATCTTCCATAGCATGGAAGGCATAATTGATGGCCCTCTCGAAAGTTGCACAAACTTTTTTGAAACCGAAAAGAAGTTTATTATACGAAAATGTACGAAAATGTACCCCATGGATAGATAAATACAATCTTATGTTAGTCCAATGGGAGTATGTTGATTTGATTGTAATTTTTAAATCCATACATAAATGAACAAATCTCACTTCTAGCATAACCACCAACAATTTGGTAAGTAAACATTGTTGGATAATTGTATTTTGGACAATCACAGTTAACATCCTAGTAGTAGATGCATACTGAGATTAGGATAATTGTATTTTGGACAATCACAGTTAACATCCTAGTAGTCGATGCATAATGAGATTATTCCTTGTTTATTTATCGCACTTAATATGTTTGAAACCCAATCAATAAGAGGAACCAAGTAAATAAACAAGAACGCAAAAGTTTTTCAACTTTCTCTTTGATCACAACAACTTTCTTATGATGAACCAATGTACCATGATATTCGAATCAATACATAGCATCTCTTCATACATCCAAGTGGAAACTTCATGGAATTCTTGGAAAGGGGATTTATAAATCTTAATCTCATTGGGAGAACAAGATGCACCAATATGTACGCTTTCAACAACTCCAAGTTTAATTAATATCAAGAGGAATGGTATCTTTTATATTGACTAGGTTCTTCTCGAAATTTAGGTCATTAATGGATACAGAATCCTTAAATGTCTCAACAATTTTTGGTGAATAAATATCTCCAAGATTATTTCCAAAAGTTTCAAGTAATAAGGAATGATGATGATACTCATGCCATGGTTCTTCATCTGAAATCATGAGTTCCATGATGCTTTTTTTGGTATAGGATGTGTCAGTGAAAGGGTTAGAAGATGAACTGAAATGTTAGGAATGATTAACCCAATTTATCCAGGAATTAATATCAACAAAATAGGTTAGAAGATGAACTGAAATGTTAGGAATGATCAACCCAATTTATTGAGGAATTAATATCAACAAGACTCAGCAATATACGGTCACCCAATGCAGCAATATTAGAAATTCTAGGTACTATCGAGGGATCAAATAGAATAGTACAAGATGAAACCATATTAACAAGGGAAGCCCAACTGGGAATGTTATGAAGAGGGAGAATAAAAGTTCCCATTAGGGACAAGCCTCTAAGAAATCCTATCCAAACATGTTGATAAGAGTGTGGGGATTCACCCACTAGTGGAATGTTACCAGTAGTTGAAGAATTACTAAAAAAAAAGGCAAGTTGATCCATGGCCACAAAGCCCCAGCAATCACCGAAAGAAATCATCCTAAAATAGGTTGATACCACAGTTGCCATGGCATAAATCCATGTTAGACCTAGTAAGAGGTTATAATCAAAGGTCCATCTATGACTTCAACCTCTACTGAGATTGTTTTTCCAGCTAAATCTATTTGTAATGAATTCAAAATCTCATAAGGTTTAAAACCTCTTCCATAAAAATCCTTAAGAGTGGTGGGTGGTTGATTAAGCTGTGGAGAACTAATAGCTTTCCAACATGAAAGTGATAAGATACAAGTCTAGGAACCTTCATCTATGATGGTTTGCTGAATAGTCTTACTTCAAATGATAAATTGGATCATGAATACAAATTAGGGTGGAAGTTTGGGAGTATGATTCTACTTATGTATGTGACAACAACTCAACATAATTTTGGATAAAGTTAATATTAGAGGTTTGAGCTTAATATGTGGTTGTTAATATTGTATGGTGGAGTTATTAGTATTATAAATTGCAATTTTTCAAGAGATGTTGTGTACAATAACTAATTAGGTGTGTTTTTGGGTTCAAATGCTCGGAGGATTGGAGATGTATGTGACAACAACTCAACATAATTTTCCATAAAGTTAATATAAGAGGTTTGAGCTTAATATGTGGTTGTTAATATTGTATGGTGGAGTTATTAGTATTATAAATTGCAATTTTTCAAGAGATGTTGTGTACAATAACTAATTAGGTGTGTTTTGGGTTCCGATGCTCGGGAGGATTGGAGAATTTTTAGGAGAGGAGTTGGAGTGGCGTGATCTTCAAGCTCTGCCACGTTTACTAATAGACAAATCCAATCAAAATTGATATTCATTCTCTGCCACATTTACTCACTCACAAACCCAACCAAAATCAAAGATACTTTCCCTTAATCGCATTGCAATCATGTTTAGACTATAAAACTTTGTATGAATCTTTGGAGAAAATGAAAAGGTAAAAGGGGTAAATGGAGATGTTGATAACGTATATTTGATTTTGGTTGTGTTGGATTTTTTAGGGTTTCCCTATTAGTACCAAAATAATAAATGAATGCTTCTGACCTAACAATTCATGTCTCATGACTCGGGATTGAATGACAAGCATTTCAACCAAGATGTAGACCATTTGAGGTGGTTGACTTGCATAGTCTAGAAATGCTTATGGAGAATCTGGTTTCAAGGATATCGATGTTGTTTAGACTACTATATGTCTAATGAAGAAGGGCTCTCATTGATACCTAACATATAACATAGTTGGTACTTTGTGTGCCAGATTCGAGTTTATTATCTTCTTCAATATCTCTTTTTCAAGTGCCATAATCTTACCATCTCTTTCCCATTATAGTGCGCCACATGGAATAACAGAGCTAAGCTGGGGATGAGAGATGTCACTAAGAGAGTAGAGGTCAAGGTTGAATTTTTTGTTAGGAGTGGTCAATTCCAACACCTTAGATGAGGGATGAAAAAAGGGTTGTCATTCATGGATTTATACACCA
>APFE030499212.1:23473-40687 GCA_000404065.3 Pinus taeda | reverse complement strand
ATTATTCTTCAATCTTGGAACATGCATGACTTCCTTCAATACAAAGGGTTTACCAAACTCCCTCTCAAAGGAAATGGTACCGATACCGGTCGCACTGTATTTACCATCATCGCCCATCTCGATGTGCACTCCAAGATCTTTGTCCTCCAGATCAGAGAACAAATCTCTATCTCCCGTCATGTGAAAAGACGCACCACTGTCCAAGAACCAAACTGATCCCATCACACTTGAAACCAAGCATGCGATCAATGAAAAATCAAGCTCAAACTGAGAAGCTAAGGCCTCTCCCCCTGCAGATCCAGCATCTTGCTTGTTCTTCTTCTTCTGCGGACAATTTGTGGCATAGTGTTTGTGCTGGTGACAGTGAAAACACTTCACCTTGGACATATCCTGCTTCTTGCCTTTCGCACCAGACTGAGAAGCTTTCTTGCTCTTCCCTTTCTTTGCTTTGGCAGCCAAAGCACAATTCTCTTCATCAGCTCCCTTTGACGAAGATCCGTCCCTGGTACTCCGCCTGATCTCCTCCTGCACAAGATCTGACCATAGTCTTTCCCATCCTGGCAACTTCTCCCGACCATTGACAGAGTCCTGATAGGAATGCCAACTCTTCGGAAGACCAAGGAGAGCCAAGCTCACCAAGTCCTCATCATCGACAGTAACCCCCCACACTTCCCAGTTCATCTCGACACTGAGTGAACTTCGTGAGATACTTGGGAATACTGTCACCCTTCTCGCATTTGATGTTTCTGAGTTTATCTTTGAGCGCCAGCTTCCTCTGATCGCTCTTGCTTTGGAATAATTCTGTTAATGATTTCTACATCAAATATGGAGTAGCCTTTCCATGGAGGCTGGACACAATGTGATCCTTCACGCCCTCCAACAGAATCCTTCGACATTTTGCGATCTTCTTTTGCCAAGCATCAGCTTGAGTAGCATCAGTAGGCTTTGGGATATCCGTATCTATGAACTCCTTCAGCCCGTTATCATCCAATACTGCCTCCATCCTGTCCTTCCATGCAATATAGTTTGAGCTGCCCTCAAGAGCATACTCCAATCGCCATCCGTTGAAAGACATTGCTGCGTTGTCACCAAGAAAACACTGCTGCAAATTCGAATTCCACCAGCAACCAACTCAACTGCTTCGGATCTAAGATTCGTGAGAACGCAGTATTTCTTGTACAGAGATCGACTGTATGGGAATTGACCGGATATTTCACCTTCCAAAGGAAGGATGAATCCAGAGGCTACCTGGCCCGATTACAGGCTCTGCCTAGAGAAATAGAATGTAAACACTTCCTGAATAGTAGATCTGATGATCAACTTCTCTGATACCATGTAGAAATTTTGAATAATTTAACACATATTCAACAGAGATTATCCTGATCATGTACTATTGCGGAAAACATACACAATACATAAGCTCCTCTACGTTGATCATCAATATAGCAGCATCAATAACAATAAAACATCAAGAGCATTCACACATTAACACAGTATGTATCCCGCGGAAAGCATCTCGCTAAAAACCCCAACTATCTGTATATTAATGATTGAGTCATGTAACATTACACAGCATAATACTTCTCACAAGTATCCCCACCTCTGTTACACACAATACAGCTCAGATCTGAATCAATCACTGGCTCAAATCTCCTTCGCTGCTTGCCTGCCTCCGCTGCCCAATACCTGCTCAAGAACTGATTGATAATTCCAAGGCAGCCACGTCTTTCCTTGGCTAAATCACATGAGACAAGCTACAATGTGGCAAACTCATTGGCATACTCAATCCCCTGATTGTGCAAGATCTGATGCACAACTATAGTCACAACTGATAGCAATCTGATTCTCTAACACCTGTCCCTGCTGAACTGAACATGCACTGACATGCAACTGAGTTAACTGATGTATTCATTAGTTGTATTATGAGTTAATAACTTGTGAATTAATTAATAACTAATTCACCCAACTCATCTCTAGTCTATTGGCCAGTTAGACTAAATACAACCAGTTTTAACAAAGCTAAACTGAACACAACTCCATCAACTGCACCTCCAGTCCACTAAACTCAACTCACTTGAGTTCTAACTGAAGTCCTGCATGCAAATATTAGTCATCCCATAGGTAACCACGTGTTTCCTTCTGGGATCTGCATGTACCACATCCGTAGCTCATCCTGAAGTGCTCCAAGAGAATAAGACAAAGTTTATAGTCTAAATATTATTATGAGCTAATAATATTTGACTGTTCTATATTTAGACTGAGCAGTCACTCTGCTGTGGTCTAAAAATAGAATTCCATCTATTTTTTCCAACTTGATCAATCATCCATAAACAGCAACCTGCAATCCATAGACATGATCCATATGTCTAAAAATAGACATAGTCTAAAAACAGACTTGCGCCAAAATTAGCCTGCAGGCCCACTTAGTGAAGGCGACTCGTTTCCACTAAGCTCCATCATCTTGTTGCATTCTCAACAAGCATTTCTTGTTGCACACTTTTCAACACAATGCACAGATTCAGATGTTGATCTGTAACTATGAGTAGCTCCCTCCACTCATCACCAAAATTGAGGCTTTCTATGCACGGTTGTATAGGAGTTTGGATGTCATAATGAGGACAGACAAGAACCCTTCCATCAGAACCCTCACCCAAGGCACGGGGAAGAACTATGTCATGCTGGAGGTCGATGGGTGCATAGAGTGGTTGATGCGTGAATCCACTAGTGATGACTTGCAACTGAGTGCGGGGAACATGCAAAAGTGTATTGGTGGTCCAACCACACTTAGGACAGTGTTGCTTATCTTTTAGAATGAGCTGGATAGAGTTCTTAGAACCATATATCCAGAAGCCATCAAGGCGAGAGTCGGCTTTGATAAAGACATCACCAAACTGTATGGGGACACAATAGTGTAGTACCAAGCTTGGTATCAGTTCATCATTGAAGATCACCACGAGGAGGTTGCCGAGTTGGTCTTTCCCCAAGACCTCGAGTGATGTTGTTTGTCTTGTTAGGCTCACTCAAGCGTTTTTTTCCCACATGGGTATATGTGGAAATTGTATTATTGTAAATATATTGTAAGTGAAATTCCAATTGAGAGATTTAACATGCTTGCAAAAATAAAATAAAATAAAATAAAAGGATGGAAAAACAATTAATTTTTTATGAAAGTTAAAATTACAAAATAATTTTACATGACAATTTTGGAACCTATCGTGGATTTCAATCAATGAATTGCCACTAAAAGGACATTCCCTGAAAAATTTAAAAATGTGATTTTCTAAAAGAGAATCATAATGAAATACATTAGAAACTCACAAAATTAAGTCATCAAAATTATTAAAACTAAGTTTGTGTTCAGGAGACAAAATTAAAGCATGTGAATCTTCATGAAATAAATCAATTTTCAAAATTGGCACAATTTGTACAAGATGTGATTCTTTGTCATCATCATCATGATAATCGTCACAAATTACCTTCTTCTTATGAAAATAAAATCACTAATATGAAATAATAGAATCAGAAAATACAAAAGAAAAAATTTTGCAATTAAAGGATTATCATTCAAATGATTGCTAGATGTAGAATTTTAAGAACGAGAACTAGGAAAATTATCAATTGAAAGATTAGCGTGATCATCATTAGCTATACTCAAATTATTAGGATAAAGAAAATAATGCATTCCAGAATACAATGACAGTTGAAATGAATCATTTATAGAACTTGTCGTTTTATAATCTAGGTTTAAGAAAATTCTTTCAGTTACAGTTACATGTTCTGAATTTTCTAAAGTTGCCTTCAAAGAATATAAACCAATGTGTTCATTTTTCAAGTCTTGTAGTTTGGATTTTATTGGACCTATTGATTGATCACATGCGTTACTAAAATTTGTTTCAATTGCATTTTCAAAAAGAAAATGAGAATTGAAATTTTCTAAAGAAGAGCGTTGTGATTCAATTATAGTTTCAAGTTTGGGTTCCATAAAACTGTTTAGTGATTTAAGACTAGTTAATGAATTAGACGTGTCCTGTTCTTCATTAATTGATTCATTATTTTCAGTATGGGAAGAAACAAGAGAAGTGAAACGTTCAATTAAATATTTAGTTGAAGGAAAGTCATCCAAATGAAATCTATAACAAAATGACCAAAATATTTTAGAAAAATCATCTAAAGATTCATTATCTGTGAATATTATCTAATTCTAAACACAAACTATTGTATATGTAATTTTGATGTGCTTTGAAAAATACCTGGAAAAAATGTTTCCATGAGTGAATCGACTTCCTAGGAAGCACCAAGAACCATTTGCAAATCCATCCTCTGAATGTGAGAGTGAAAATTCTGCATATCTCATTATTAACTATTATATTAAAATATTTACATCTATTAACAAAACCAACAATATAATTTAATGCAAAAATATTACTCTCACCATCTAAGTTTAACTGTGACAATGACTCGATCTGCTTCTTTGGCATGCTTCGTGTAGGCTTATGTGAATTGAATGCATGACCAAGTGTAGGAATGCATATTGGAGCCATGATTAGTTAAAAATGATATAACAACATTTAAACAAATAAATAATTCAGGGATCTCCTTCTAGTGCCCAAAATGTCAAGGCCTCAAAAATCACTGCCACAACATTGGAGATAACCACCTAGTACAGACCTTAAAATAAATCCTTTTCCATTTGGGATAGTGGCTCCAACTAGTTCAATGAGGTCCAATTACCTTCTCCCAACCGCTATCAGCTTTAAATATCTCTTTGATTGCTAATATCTAGGGCCATCAAATCAATTCTTCGAGATGATCAGGAAAGAAGAATGATCCTTAAGTTCTTTTCGTGGAATGACCAAACCAATCTTTGTTTTGCCTCAATAGAGGACTTCTAGGAATGTAGAATTAATCTAAATGCAAACTAAATCTAAAATTTAAGATCTATGATAACACATGTAAGAGTAAATCTTCATTGCAATTAATCTAACCTATCTCGATTGAAGGAAAGGGTAACCCTTTTCTCAATCGAGATCCAACTCAACTTAATCGGAAAAGAAGCTTTAAAGAATTAGAATTAAGATATTGGAATAAAATCAAGGAGATAGCTCACAAGATCTAATTCATCATTAGAATAACTACTAACAATTAAACACTTAGTACATAGTTACATAAGTGCCTATTGAAAATATATCCAATTCCTTATTTATCATATGCATAAGAACTACAAAGATTCATGATGAATTACTGAATTAGTTCAAATAAGACATCATGTATGCAAGAAAACAATTATTATCCTAAATCAAAAGATATCCTTCCGATCTAAGATTACAACTATCTATGCCTATGCAAATTTCATCTCTCATATTATATCTAAAATTAAGCTTGTAGAATATTCTAAGCACATTTTAAAATGAATTAACACTCAAGATTCAACAATAGTGCATGAATCCAATTATTAAATCATACATTCAAAATATAAATTGAAATACTAAAATAATAATTTATTTTAGCTAAATTCTGTAAACAATAGTGTTAAACATCATTAACTGAAATGATCGTTTGTTAATAAATGAAATAAAATTACAGATTCTCACAGAACGACAATAGTGCACAATCCTTTGGAGTCTGTAATTGATCTCTATTTGTAGAAAATATCTCCTCCTTTCAGCAGTAGTGTGTGATAAACAAAAGCTTCTCCACCAACAGATATAATCCACAGTTATAGTATTACAAGCTTCTCTCCCTTGATTCGAGACCTGTCATTCAATTAAAATTACTAAGAGGTACAATAGTGCAAGCCTCCAAGGATTTCTCTTTCAAATTCTGGACCTTTATTTCATACAACAAGCAAGCTTAAATAATAGAAAACAACTGAATCTATTGTGCAGAGAATTGAGGGCATTTAAATAGATCCCTTCAATATGCTTAAAGAAAAACAATTTTTTGGTAGCAATGTTTTGAAAGTGATTTGTGGTCTTCATCAGCTTTGTTTGTTCCATCAAATTCTCTAGATGTTTCTTTGTCTATTTGAACTGAACTGCCACTTATCAACACAAGTGTCTTCCCCTACCATGAACTTGAACAAGGAAAACAAGAATCGATAAGTAAAAATTAATGAGACTGATAAACGAGCTTTATTTGAAATAAATCACTTTTGCATGAAATCAGGAAAAATGTAGAGTCGTAATAAATTTTGTACACAACCATCATGGAGAGTAATGTGGAGTGAGGTATGTGCTAAGACAAGTTTAAATTTTACGGTCTTATCGCAAATCACAATCACTTTTAGACTGGGGGTGGAACTCAGAATAATTGCAATCACTTTTTAGGTTGGGAGTTGAATTATCTTCATATTTCAAGGAAGGAGAATCTCTATTGAAATAAACGAAAATACGAATAAGACAAAATTGCAATCGGAATGGGAAGATGAGGAATGATTTAAGTTCCATGGCCTTTGCGATAGCCGCAAATGGGGGATTTATGAAATGTAGTTAATAATCTCGTTGAGTCTGGTCTAATCGCTATCACAATAACAATGAGGTACAACACCAATAATATTGAAAGATTTGGGATTTATGATCATGCAAGATGACGTAAGGGATGACGTCACTATGATGTGAGGATCCATGTGGAATAATGACATGGTGATTGCATGGCACATGACGTGGAGTATGATACAACGAATGACGTCATATTACAATCGGCATGAGGAAGGATATCGCAATCACAATTCAAATGAGGCATGACTCTTTGGTATTTGCAATAGCCGTGGACGCAGGGGTTTTATGAATTGTAGTGGATAATCCCGTCAAGTTCAGGGTTTTATCACATATCGCGATTGGTGGTTAGTTGGCCTAATCGCAATTGCAAATTGACATATGTAGTGGGGCATGGACTTTCGAAAACTGCAATAGCTCTGCTCGCGAGGGATTTATGGAATGGATTTTATTATCTTTTTGGGTCCAAGCTTAATCACATATCGCAATTGCCATAAGGTGGAAGTATGGACTTAATCTTTTTGGAACATTTTGCGATAGCTGTGGACGCGGGGAATTTATGAATTGCAATGGATAATCCCGTCAGATCTGGGGATTTATCACATATCGCAATTGCCATAAGCTGGAAGTATGGACTTAATCTTTTTGGAACCTTTTGCAATAGTTGCGGATGTGGGGAATTTATTAACTACAATGGATAATCCCATCGGGTCTAGGGCTTTATCACATATCGCAAAAGAGATAGGTAGTAGGACTTGGGAAATGGTTATTGCGATTGTACAGATGCAGAATTTGAATGAAGTGAAGTTGATTTTCTTGTCAGATCTGGGCCTAATCACAATCGCAATTAAGTTAAGGTTAAGACTTAAGTTTTTTGGAACTTTTGCTATAGTCACAAACGCAGGATTTTAATGAATTGTATTGAATAATCCCCGCAGGTCCCATTTATATTTCAATCACAATGAAGTTGGTGGAGGGGTATTTTATTTGTGAAACTTTGTTTATTTGTGATGTGCGCGAGGCTTAGCCTTTAGAAAAATGCGATGCGAGATTTTAGATGAGTCAGAGTTTATGAAGGTAAAACCTTTGGGAACCGAAAACTCCGATTATTTTGTTTTTTGATTAAATAACCCATATTTTTAAATACTTAAGATTTTTGAAGCCTAAGTATGGTTTTGGTCTCAGGGGCTACTAAAATTTCGTTTTTTGGATAATCAAGATTTAATACATGGATTTTAATTAAAAAGGCTAAGTATTAAACTTTCGTTATAGTTCTTTAATAACAAATTTTATGTTGATTTTCTAAAACTAAAGGGTCCCTGTTTTAATATAATAAATTTCATAGCAAATTTATAATACATTAAAATGGGAGTTGTTGAATAGTAAAGCACAACCATGGGGGATTATTCACCATCTTTGGAGTAACAAAATAAAAAATAACAACATCTATTTTTTCAACTTGGATTTTCAACTTATCTCCCTAAAATTTTACTCAAATTTTGAGCAGGCACACTCATTGGATGCATAATGTAATTTTTCATCCAACCAGTACCCATGTTGCATACTTTCAATGGAACCTACTACATGAAAAATGTGAAATACATGAAAAAACATGATTTCAATATATATATATATATATATATATATATATATATATATATATATATATTTTAATGTATTTCACATTTTTCGTTTAGTAGGGATGCAACATAGGTACTGCTTGGATGCAAAATTAAATTCTACATTCAACTAGTGCTCCCGCTTGAAATTTTGGTAAAATCATAGGGAGATAAGTTGAAATACGTGTTAAAAAAGTAGATTATTCTTTTTTCCCTCCAAAAATTGATGAGGTAATCTAATCTTACTTTATTACTTCCACTATTATTTTATAATATTCCTTAGGAGGCCCATTTTAGACCTCAAAATTTCTCTAATGATTGTTCAATCTCTCTATGACCTAGATTGGTAGTCCCTACAACTCTTAGGACATACTTTAACCAATTTGGAAATCATTTCAGATCAAGAAGCTATTACAAGTGCAGATCAAGTCTCTAAGGCATAAACAACACTATGATCCATAGAGCAGCTAGTGCATCACACTCAACAACCTATCACTTGTCTCAATTCCTATCTTAGGCACAAATCAATATTAATAATTGAAGCTAGGGCGTTCCACCCACTTAAATCCTTTGATAACAACCTCTCACAGGGAACAACCTACTCCATACATGGATCCTGGAAGTTTAGATAACTTGCAACTATGTTAGAGTTTGAGTGCATGTTACACATATATGTACTTAGAAACTAAATTGTAACAATCAATAAAATGAAAACTATTAACTACTCCCAAAACAACAATGTATGACTACTAAATATGTATATGAAGAAAATCCAAAAATACGAATTGGTTTTTTACAAACTCAACTAGTTAGGCCTATTTAGGCACCAATTCATCTTGTTTGGTACCTAATCAGTTCTTGAATCACTTATTTGGTACCTAATAAGATGTTGAATCACCTTTTTGGTACCTAATCCGTCCTTGGATTGGATTTTTTGGTCTAGTTAGTAGGTAAGAAGGTTTGTTCGACTAGTTTGGCTAATTTCTAGTTCAACTTAGTTGTTTTTTGAAACTATAACTATGATATAAAAATCATTAAAAAGAGCACATGCATATAGATAGGGTCCATTAAGAGACTTTTTGGAGTGTGCCAAGTGTCATAAAAGAAGCTCATGCAAATAAAAGAAATATGGGGGCATTGTGAAGTGGATTAATAGCTATTCAATTATAATGGATACTTAGAATGACATCAGTTTTTCCTACAACCCCAGTGCTAAGAACATATTTGTTTTTTCAAGTTAGGCACCCTAGGGGTGGTGTCATAGCTTGAGGGATTGCAGATGTAGAAAAGGGTGTGCACTACTTGGGTACGACCCGATGGAGGATGTAAGCCTGGAAGTTGGAGATCGTTGGGGTTTGATTTAAGGGCCTAGATAGTACCTAGAGACCCCAAATGGTAGTAAGAAACATTGGGCCCACAAGACTTTGAGAACATCCTTATCCATATGAGGAAGATGACCTGGAGGTAGTCGCACAACCTAAGGGATTAAGAGTGAGGAGAAGGGTGTGCATTTCTTGGGTGGAGGCTGATGGGAGGCATGAGCCTATGTTTTGGAGGTTCCTAGGGTTTGGTACCTTGGCTAGTTGATAGTAATATACATGTACCTAGATTTGGGGGAGTTCTTGCCCCATGGATTTGAAGCCCCAACTCAGAGGTGACTTGTTGTTGAGAGAAAATGAATAGCTTGGTCTATGGATAGGAGGAACACCAAAGGTCTGCAACCAATTGGTCATTTATTATATAAGATATTCTCTCTAACATTTACTTAATTTATGGTAAAACTACTTATGTACCCTTTCTTTGTTATGTATGAGTTATAATTACTATGCGTGAATTATAATTGTTGTCTGTAAGAAAATTAAATAGTTAAGAATTTGCATTAGAGTACATTTAGACATGCATAACACCATTTTGGAAGACAAATAAAAGGGGAAACTATCCAGGTGACAGGGTACAACAATAATAGTAACAAAATTATGCTTCAACTGATGGCTGAAGGCATCGTCGAAGTCAAAAAAATAAAGTAGTAAACCGTTTATACTTTAGTTTATAAAGGGTCATTGGGTGTGGATATACCTATTAAATGGCTAAAATGACCCAAATTTGGGTTGGGAATGTTACAAAAAGATACGAAAGTGGGTCGGGGAAGCTACAGGTGGTATTAGAGCTATTGGTTACAACAGTTGGCCCATATGGCTCAAAAACTCATTACGCAAAAAGCCACAGTTTGTTGATAAATTGTTTGACAAAACTTGCAAGAAGAGGAAGTTGATGAAATTCTCAATTTTGAGATGAGATCCATGTGAATGATAAACATAGAGGATAAAAATATGTTTGCAAGCACAAAATCTATGGAGTGGTGGGAAAATATTAGTAATAGAAATGGTAAATTCACACACAAAAAAAATTAAAAAATGTGTATTATTGACAAAAAACAAAGAAAAAATAAAAATAAAGATGTAACGATATCAGTGATGAGGTTGCAGTGCTAGGTGGCGATTGAGTTGGCACATGAGGAGGTCAAATGGAAAAACCTGGTTTGACTGGGCACCATCAGGTGGATGTAATGTGCTAAAAGGTTGTGCCTTTGAATGCACAATGTGCACCATAGATGTTGTTCACAAACAATGCGATTTGTTGGAACCATTGGGAACTTTATGCCTCATTAACAAAACTGGAAAGTTAGAGCTTGATGTAGGCTATGGGTTCTCAATCTCACTTGGTCATAACCGTCAAATATTTTGGAGGTGCAACTTTGTTTTATTCCCCACACAATTTGGATTCCAATGTGTGTCATGGATCATTGATCTCATTTAATCAAAATTTTCAGATCTATCGAGGATGTAACTATGTTTTATTCACCATGTATGTTGGAGCCCAATGAGTATTGCGGGTTGTTGTTGAAGGGAGATAACAAATATTACATTTTTTGTGTGAAAAAATCATCATAAACCCTCGAGCATGTTTCAGTGCAATGTCAAATTTGTGCCATCAGATCAATGAAATCCCAACCGTTAGATCTATCAAGCAGATGGCACAATGTAAACCTCAATGCATGTTCTAGCACGATATAAATATAAGTCGTCATATCAAAGAAATATTGGTTGTTATATGCATCGGGTGGTGGGGTGGTAACATGTTTTAAACCTTCATGCATGTTTAAACATGATGAGAATCTAGGTTGTTGATCTACCTCAAATTGCAACCAAGGATTACGAAATAGGAAAAGATGTAATTCTTTTGTACAAACGTAGGATTTATGTGCCAAAGTTTCATGGGATAAGAAATTTAGTTTTAAATGAGATGAGTAAAGTGCCTTATGTTGGGCACCCAGGGTATCAAAAGATAACCTCAACAGTCAAGAAATAATACTTTTGGCCATGTATGAAGAAATAGTGGTTGATTACAATGTCAGGAAATTAAAACTAAACATAGGCATCCAACTGGATTGCTACAACCAATACCCATTCCTGAGTGGAAATGGGAAATTGTTTCTATCGATTTAATTATGAATTTTTCTTAGAACTACAAGGAAGCATGATTAAATCATGCTTGTTGGGGATAAACTCACCAAGTTTCCCACTTTATTCCAATAAATTCAACACATAAGGTAGCCATTGTTACTAATATTTACATGAAGGAAATTATCAGGCTACATAGTGTGGCCAAAGAAATTATTTCAAATAGGGATCCCAAGTTTACATCCAACTTCTTGACAAGTTTATTCAATTATTTGGAACTAATTTAAATTTTAGCACAACCTACCAACAAGAGTCAGATGGACAATAAGAAAGAGTTAAACAAGCTATTAAGGATATGTTGAGATGTGTGTGATGGACAAACGATATAAATGGGAAGAATACCTGCACTTGGTGGAATTTTCTTTTAATAACTAGTACCAAGCATCTTTGAATATGATCCAATTTCAGTCCTTTTATGGTAGAAAATGTAATAGACCTATGATTTGGGACAATCTAGTTGACAAGGTTATTGTTAATCTAGAGTTGCTCAGAGAAATGGAAGAATAAGAGATAAAAATTAAACAATATTTGAAGGCTACCTATGATAGATAGAAAAGCTATGTTGATAAGAACAAGTTAAAGAAGGAATTTACAGTTGGTGATCATGTCTTACTAAAAGTGATGGGAAATAAAATCTCATTAAAATTGGGTAGGTGTACCAAGTTTAAATCTACATATTATGGACCTTTTGAGATCCTAGAGAGGATTGATATGGTTACATATAACATTGTGTTGTGAACAATAATGCATATTCATAATGTGTTTCACATTTCATTACTTAAAAAGTACATTCTTGATGTCAATCATGTAATTGTTTGGAATATGATTGAAGTGGAGTCTGAGGGATACTTTTAGATTAAACCAATATGAATTTTGGACAAGAAGTTCAAGGCACTTCAGAGTTGATCCATCACCTTAGTATAGGTGCATGACACCCATTTCAGTCCTAGATATGCTACATGGGATCACGAAGATATAATGAGGGAAGAGTAGCCTCTTTCTTTTAATAATATTATTGTATATAGTATATAGGTAATACACTTAGAATAGTGCTTAAATAAGGGGGGGGGGAATGTAACACCCCTACTCAACCCCTATATTGTAAATACCATTGTGAAACTTAGGTCGATGAGTCAAAACATATTACTTAGGTTGGAGAGATGAGAATTTCTTTTTAGGGTGCTGCAACTATGTGTATGTGTGTGTATATGTATTGGGGCTAGTGTGTCCATGTGTATATGTTTTTATATGTTATAAGTCTTAAAAAACTATTGTTGTAAATATATTTAACTTACACATGTTAATAAACACATAATGACTATAGACTGAATCAAATGAAAAGAGTATTAGGGTCCAAGACTCCATGGGAATAAAAAGGGGAAACTATGATAGAATAGTCATTGAAAGGAGCACACACATATAAATAAAGTCCATTAATTGAATTTATGTAGTGTTCCAAGTGTCAGGAAAGAAAGGTCATGAACATAAAAGAAAGATGTGGGCACTGTGAAGGGGGTTAGCAATTAGTCAATCAAAGTGGATGTCGAGGATGGAAGCATAAAGTCATGGAGCCTTTTGCTGAGAACATCCTTTTCCATCCAATTTGGATGCCCTAGAGGTGGTGGCATAGCCCAATGGACAGTAGGTGGAGAGAAAGGTGTGCAATACTTAGGTGTGCGCTAATGGGGGATGTGAGCCTAGAGGTTGGAGGATACTAAGGTTTGATATAGGACTAGACAATACTTGGAGACCTTAGAGGGAAGAAAGAACTCCTGGAGAAACAAGGATCTAAAAACATCCCCATCCAGTTGAGTAAGACACCCTAGAGGTGGTGGCCCAACTCGAGGGACTACAGGTGTAGAGAAGGGTGTCCACTTCTTGGGTGAAGGCTGATGGGGGGTGATATTGTAGGTGTTAGCCTCCTGCTGCAGCAGGTTACTCATATTTCATGATTGACATTTTTACAGGCCAAATATGTCATACTTTGCATGCTGCAATGCTCCATATTTGCTTAACAGTCTCCAAGCGAGGAAGGCTACTCAGAGTTCATTTAACTGCCTTCCAAATTTTGAGAAGTTATTCCGGTGTTGCACAATTTTCAGTTAAAGGGAGGTCCAAACAGCTTAATCTTGGTCTCCCTAGGTTTAAATTTCCTGTTTTAGAATATAGAGAATGAAAATCTGTCCAAACAGCTTAATCTTGGCAGATTCTTAGATAGGTAGAGAATCAAAGGAGCCCAACAGCTTAATCTGGGCCCTCGGATGAAATAAGGGTAGTCTGTAGATAGGAAAGCATGAAAAAGAAAAATTGGAATGATGGGTTTGCAAGTGTAAGTGCACCCAAACCAAAAGAAGAAAAAATGTTAGGTAAGTAGGCTAGGTAGGTAGTTTTGAGGTTGTTGAATCCCTATTGCTGATGAGTTCTAGGTTTCCAGGTGTCATCTTTACTCAGGACACAATCACCAGGAAGTTCTATGCGAGAAGCTCAAAAACAGGCATAACTAACTTCCTTTCTCCATCTCCCCCAATCATTAAATAATTTCCCCAAAAAGAGGTCAAGATCTGCTTGATACCTCTTAAGTTCCATCATTTTCATATCATTAGCTTGGGTGAAGATCTGCTTTGCTCAAAGATATTCCATACTCTCTCTATAAGGTTCTGTCCCCTCGTTGCAGCCTAAGATCTCCCAAACTTAGCACTTTCTTACCATCTCTATATTAACTATTGACATTATTATTTAACTCCCTATATTTTCCCATCCCCCTACTAAAACTATGTAAATCATCCCCTATGTAAATATCCCTCCCCCTGGTTGAAAAATAACCCTAAGTACCCCCGGGTATTGCTCATTTTCCCTGAAACTTAGCAAGAGTCCTCACGCTGCCCCTTCAAACCATTTTTCAAATACAATGGACTCCTTCCAAAGTATAAAATCCCTTTTTTTAGGTTATCGGACCCCTTCTGAAGCCTCAAATGCCTTTCTGACCCACTTACTCACTCCTTCCGACCGTAATAAACCCCTTGCCGACTTCCTTAACATTCCGCAGACCCTAAAAAGCCAGATCGCATCGCAAGATCGCAATATTCTCACCATATAAGTGATGCCCCATCCATCATTACCCGACGCGATATCGACGATCGGCAGTGGCAAGTGTCGCATGTCCAAATAAAATACCTTCCCCTTCCCCGCCGACGCGATATTGCGATCGCATCGGAAGAAGTCCATCGCATTGCCTTCAAGTATGAGCACCTCACCATGTCACATCTGTACCAGGACCCACCACTAACGTCATCAGGCTGACATCATCTGCCGTATTGCTGACTTCAGCAGCCAAGAAACCGAAAATTCGCGCAGGAAGAGAAATCGCACTTCAGAGCTCCGGAACAAGAAACAGAGGCAGTTTTCGATGAGCGATTAGCGCGAAGCGCTAATTGCGCATCGCTACAAGAAATAGGCCGTTTTGGGGAATCTTTTGATTCCTTGGCCCGTTTTGCGCCGAAAAAGCTCGAAATCGCCCGATTTTGCCAAATTAATCCAGTTTAAAGACAACAAAGGACCAATGACAGAGATTAAAGTGTATCAGATCAAATCATCAGGGAACAAGCACGTCAAAGAGTATCAGTAGGCGACGGAAGCCATCAATGTAGTGGCAAAGAGTATCAGCGAAAATCTTAAGCAGCGGCCCAAAGCAGGAGAACATTTAATACCTTCCAGCAAAGTCAAAGAAAGAGGGCGAAGCCACTCAAAAACCCTCAAATCATAATTGTTGCACATTTAACTCGCACTAGAATAGAATTACAGATCCCGAAGCACAGTTACTCCAGCAGTACCGCATCGAGCCTCCAAGGGCCACATTGCACTCTTTTTTTATTCAGTTGCCTCTAGCACAGCCCAAAGGACTTACCTGCATTTAATTCCAGCAACACTTAGGTTTTAGAAAAGTTTTTCCAGCAGACCTGTTTAGGTCAATTGTAATAAATAACTTTCTGATATTTTTCTTGTATATACCACCCTGAAAGATGGAGTGAGGGGTTGGTTGGTGGGTGAGTCGAGGAAATTGCTTAATCTTTGATATCTCGACATTTTCTTCAAGCAAAGACCCGCACTGTAACTGTCATACTTTCTATAATCAAAGACTGCTGAAAGCATGGATTTCAAAACTGTTTGATGTGCTTGATTGGCCGAGGAGTGATTACGGAATTCCTATGCTTCTACATGGTTTTATAAGTGTTTCTCAACTCTGTTAATTTTCATGTTTGTTTTACCACCGTTCCGCCATCTAAAGTGCAGAAAAGAAGAATAGCTTAGGATTTGTTTAACTACACCTTAAGCTCAATTTCTGCATTTTTTCATGTTTTCATCAGAAATAGTTATGAACATGTATACTTAAATGATCTTGTTTACGCTGTTTCTTTCACATATGAATGGGAGTTTAGGAATTCTTAGTTGCTCCTAGGTAACCATTCATCCACTTCTCCTCTTTTTCAGTCTGATGAAATGATTCTCCTTTGCCTTTCATCTCTGATCTTCATTCCATCCTTTCAGTAGATTGATAATTGTATTATGTGTGGCTATCTCGCTCCTTAATCCTCTTGTGACTAAGAAAACGCAGTAGCAAGCCTTAATCCATGACTCCATGCCCAATGGTTTGAAACTTATCACACCTTACCTTGCCTCTTTGCTTGAGATTTCTACCTTCCATCCAAATACAAACAAAAATCCCTGAGCCAAAAGCTAGCCTAAAATTATCAGCAAAGTTGAATCATTAAGATAGAGCCCTCTCTGATTGCAGGTGGGCTAGAACCTGCAATCCAAAGATTGGTTTGTGGTTACCTCGGCCATATCCCTAAACAGGAGCCTAGGGACAACCTGAGTGATAACATAATGGCGACTCCACTGGGGAACTAAATCACTTTGTTCATTACTATAAACCTCGCTTTCTGGAGAAAGTGCTCCTTTTCTTCAGAGCTTTTCATGTTTAGTTCTGATCTTTGATGGTGGATAGATATCAGGCACTTCAAAGTTAAGGCATCCACCTGGCGACTCCACTTCATTTTCAATCAAGGTTCCACTGAGGAACGAACCAATTTTACAACCAAATAGTCCATATTCCAAAGCACTAATAGTCAGACAGGATGACTGGGTTCGTGGAAGATCTTTCATTTGATAAAGCTTTAGATGAATTCAGGGAGAGTTTATCAGAACTTCAGCTTGATGAAGAATTTTTCAGATTGGTGTTGTTAAAAACAACAGGACGCCCGCATAACCTTTTTCTTGATTTAGTTGTTGAAAGATATGAAAATGAAATTGAACTATTGCATTCTCAAATTCAGTCATATCATTTTCGCAATCCTAAATAATGTTTCTAAAATCTTCCTTCCCCAAGTCATGAGGAAATGGTACTACCTTCTGACTTACAGATTGAGGATAATTATGCTTTCAAGGCAAAGACTGAAGAACTAGTTACAGGGCTTATTACTGAGGATGCAGTTGTTCCATCAAACCAAGAAGGCCCAGAAGAAACTATCCCACATGATGTTTTTATTGATCCTATAACAGACTACATGGAACTTCTTCTTA
>APFE030499212.1:1673-19735 GCA_000404065.3 Pinus taeda | reverse complement strand
TTTTACAGGCCAAATATGTCATACTTTGCATGCTGCAATGCTCCATATTTTCTTAACAGTCTCCAAGCGAAGAAGGCTACTCAGAATTCATTTAACTGCCTTCCAAATTTTGAGAAGTTATTCCAGTGTTGCACAATTTTCAGTTAAAGGGAGGTCCAAACAGCTTAATCTTGGTATCCCTAGGTTTAAATTTCCTGTTTTAGAATATAGAGAATGAAAATCTGTCCAAACAGCTTAATCTTGGCAGATTCTTAGATAGGTAGAGAATCAAAGGAGCCCAACTGCTTAATCTGGTCCGGATGAAATAAGGGTAGTCTGTAGATAGGAAAGCATGAAAAAGAAAAATTGGAATGATGGGTTTGCAAGTGTAAGTGCACCCAAACCAAAAGAAGAAAAAATGTTAGGTAAGTAGGCTGGGTAGGTAGTTTTGAGGTTGATGAATCTTGATTGCTGACCAGTTCCAGGTTTCCAGGTGTCATCTTTACTCAGGACACAATCACTAGGAAGTTCTATGTGAGAAGCTAAAAAATAGGCATAACTAACTTCCTTTCTCCATCTCCCCCAATCATTAACTAATTTCCCCAAAAAGAGGTCAAGATCTGCTTGATACCTCTTAAGTTCCATCATTTTCATATCATTAGCTTGGGTGAAGATTTGCTTTGCTCAAAGATATTCCATACTATCTCTATAAGGTTCTGTCCCCTCGTTGCAGCCTAAGATCTCCCAAACTTAGCGCTTTCTTACCATCTCCAGATTAACTACTGACATTATTATTTAACTCCCTATATTTTCCCATCCCCCTACTAAAACTATGTAAATCATCCCCTATGTAAATATCCCTCCCCCTGGTTGAAAAATAACCCTAAGTACCCCCGGGAATTGCTCAGTTTACTTGAAACTTAGCAAGAGTCCTCACGCTGCCCCTTCAAACCATTTTCCAAATACAATGGACTCCTTCCAAAGTATAAAATCCCTTTTTTTAGGTTATCAGACCCCTTCCGAAGCCTCAAATTCCTTTCTGACCCACTTACTCACTCCTTCCGACCGCAATAAACCCCTTGCCGACTTCCTTAACACTCCGTAGACCCTAGAAAGCTAGCTCGCATTGCAAGATCGCAATATTCTCACCATATAAGTGATGCCCCATCCGTCGTTACCCGACGCGATATCGCGATATCGGCGATCGGTAGTCGCAAGCGTCGCATGTCCAAATAAAATACCTTCCCGTTCCCCACCGACGTGATATTGCGATCGCATCGGAAGAAGTCCATCGCATCGCCTTCAAGTATGAGCACCCCAACATGTCACATCTGTACTAGGACCCACCGCTGACGTCATCTACCTTACTGCTGACGTCAGCAGCCAAGAAACCGAAAATTCACGCAGGAAGAGAAATCGCACTTCGGAGCTCCGGAACAAGAAACAGAGGCAGTTTTTGATGCGTGATTAGCGCAAAGCGCTAATCGCGCATCACTATGGGAAATAGGCCGTTTTGGGGAATATTTTGATTCCTTGGCCTGTTTTGCGCCGAAAAAGCCCGAAATCGCCCGATTTTGCCAAATTAATCCGGTTTAAAGACAACAAAGGACCAATGACAGAGATTAGAGTGTATCATATCAAATCATCAGGGAACAAGCACGTCAAAGAGTATCAGCAGGTGGCGGAAGCCATCAATGTAGCGGCAAAGAGTATCAGCGAAAATCTTAAGCAACGGCCCAAAGAAGGAGAACATTTAATACCTTCCAGCAAAGTCAAAGAAAGAGGGAGAAACCACTCAAAAACCCTCAAATCATAATTATTGCACATTTAACTCGCACCAGAATAGAACTACAGATCCCGAAGCACAGTTACTCCAGCAGTACCGCATCGAGCCTCCAAGGGCCACATTGCACTCTTTTTTGATTCAGTTGCCTCTAGCGCAGCCCAAAGGACTTGCCTGCATTTAATTCCAGCAACACTTAGGTTTTAGAAAAGCTTTTCCACCAGACCTGTTTAGGTCAATTGTAATAAATAACTTTATGATATTTTGCTTATATATACCACCCTGAAATATGGAGTGAGGGGTTGGTTGGTGGGTGAGTCGAGGAAATTGCTTAATCTTTGATATCTCGACATTTTCTTCAAGCAGAGACCCGCACTGTAACTGTCATACCTTCTATAATCAAAGACTACTGAAAGCATGGATTTCAAAACTGTTTGATGTGCTTGATTGGCTGAGGAGTGATTACAGAATTCCTGTGCTTCTACATGGTTCAATAAGTGTTTCTCAACTCTGTTAATTTTCATGTTTATTTTACCACCGTTCTGCCATCTAAAGTGCAGAAAAGAAGAATAGCTTAGGATTTATTTAACTATACCTTAAGCTCAATTTCTGCATTTTTTCATGTTTTCATCAGAAATAGTTATGAACATGTATACTTAAATGATCTTGTTTACGTTGTTTCTTTCACATGTGAATGGGAGTTTAGGAATTCTTAGCTGCTCCTAGATAACCATTCATCCACTTCTCCTCTTTTTTAGTCTGATGAAATGATTCTCCTTTTCCTTTCATCTCTGATCTTCATTCCATCCTTTCAGTAGATTGATAATTGTATCATGTGTGTCTATCTTGCTCCTTAATCCTCTTGTGACCAAGAAAATGCAATAGAAAGCCTTAATCCACGACTCCATGCCCTATGGTTTGAAATTTATCACACCTTACCTTGCCTCTTTGCTTGAGATTTCTACCTTCCATCCAAATACAAACAAAAACCCCTGAGCCAAAAGCTAGCCTAAAATCATTAGCAAAGTTGAATCATTAAGAGAGAGCCCTCTCTGATTGCAGGTGGGCTAGAACCTGCAATCCAAAGATTGGTTTGTGGTTACCTCGGTTGTATCCCTAAACAGGAGCCTAGGGACAACTTGAGTGATAACAGTAGGTTGGAAGATGTTGGGGTTTGTTACCTTGGCCATTTAATGGTACTAGACATGTACCTATATTTGGGTAAGTTGTTCCCCATGGAGTGAAAACCCCAGCTCTGAGGTGTCTTGTTGTTGAGAGAAAACGAACATTGTGGTCTCTGGCTGGGAGGAACATCGAAGGTTTCCATCTAATTAGGCATTTATCTGATAAGTGTTTTTTTTTTTTAATTTACTTAATTTATGCCACATTATGTATCATTTCCATGCTCTCTGTGAGTTTTAATTACTGCTTGTGAATTATAATTATTGCGTGTAAGAAAAGTTAAATAGTTGATCATTTGCATTAGAGTGCATTAGACATGCATAAAACCATGCTATAAGTGAAATAAAAAGGGAAAATGCCTAGATGATGGAGTACAACAATAATAGGCACAAAATTATGCCTTAATCAGTGGCTAGATCCATCACTAGAGTTAATAAATAAAGGTGAAAACCTTCTATACATCAATTTACATAGGGTCGTTGGGTGTGGATGTACCCTACAAACAACTAAAATGACCCAGAAATGGGTCAAAAATGTTACAAGTAGAGCCAACAATGGACTAGGGAAGTTATAGGTGGTATTAGAGCTATTGGTTACAACACAGGCCATATAATTTGAAAACACATTATAGGAAAAGACATGGGTTGTTGATAAATTTTTTGACAAAACTTGCAAGGAGAGGAGGTGGATGAAATTCTTAATTTGAGACAAGATCCTTGTGAATGATATGCTAAAAATGCAATAAGAAAATCTTAGTTTGACTTTGCCTTGGTCAAACTAGAGAAAATTAAAATTTTTATTTCAGCAGAAATCTTGGAGGAACTAACTGAGGTGATATGGAACTTGTCACTCAGTTAACTCAGTTAATTCGAGTTGTTGAAGCTTGAGTTCAGTTTAGTATGTTTGATTGCTAGTTTGCAACAATATGTTTCAGTTACTTTGAGTTATGATCAGTTTAACTAGTTCTAATTGTCATAAGAACTAGTGGAGGTCAAGTTGTGGAAGTAGAACTTCAACCACGCTTAGTGATCAACAAGTTAATTGATCAATCAACCCAAAATAATTATTGCATGCAGAGAATTCAAATTACCCAGTTGAGATGGATATTCCAAGGCAGTGTACTATGATTTGTAGCATATTCCAATTTGTACAAGTGGTGCATGTAGTCAGAGGAAGGACCTAAGGCAATTGCATAATTCCATGGTGGGAAATTACTAAAAAATAGGGGCCAATTTCCCAAGGGAACAATGCAAGGAATTATGAGCTTGGGGGGCTTGAAAATTGGCTAAGTGTTGGCCAGATTTAGTCAATCAGATATAGGGATAGACTATACACTTGCAAGGTGTGCTCGGGCCTGAGAAAGAATATGTATTTCAACTATATTCTTTGATTAATGAAATATACACAGTAAGGGGTTTTGAGCAAATTCTTTCCCCTGGATAAATATTTGTGCATGTGTGATGTTTCCTTTTTCATGTCTATGATTCTTGTTATAGATGGTGAATTCATTTTTGCAAATCAGTAGAGTAGCTTCAAGTCTTGTGATTTAGAAAATTTTATGAGCAATTTTCAATCTACACATTAATTTATATATGATATCGGAGCTGGAATCGCTTTAGAACATAGGTTTTGAAGTTTTCATTGCAGAAGGTTCGAATTTGAATATCAATGTTGTAGGTTTTCTTAAAGACTGAGAAGATGGATTTCAATGGACTCAATCTCTAGTATGCCTTGGATGGCACCTCAAACTTTGTTTCATGGAAGGACTGTAGGGAAGCAATATTGGATGACAATTGGCTATTAGAATACATCAAGACAAATGTAACAAAACCCAAAGCATATGATGCCCAGAATCTCGCTCAGGGGAAGAAAGATGTGGCCAAAGTGAGGAGAATCATAGTTGAGGGAGTACGAGATCATATTGTCTCAAATATCCATGGAATGAGACTCCGTTTGCGATGTGGAAAGCACCGACAAAATTGTTCGAGAGTAATAGTGACCACATGAAGCTGGCACTCAAGGACAAGCTTCAAAGCATCAAGATGTAGAAGAATGACACAATTCCACAGTATCTGAGAAGGTTTATATATTTTCATAATGAACTTGGTGGGGTCGGTGTTAATGCTCCTAAAGAAGAATTGGTATCTCTAGCCATTTTGGGCCTTCCCAAAAAGGGGTGGCATAACTAACAAGATTCGGTAAATGGTAGGGAGAAACTACCAAGTTGGGAGTGCTTATCATCTAACCTAGCACAAGAGGGAATAAGGCAGAATACCAGAGATAGAACTTCATCCAAGGGCGAGGATGAAAAGGATTGTGCCTTGGATGGTAATGGTCATGGATCAGTATTTTAGCTTAAAAAATTAAAGTGCTAGAAATTGCTTCAGACTTGAATTAATGGATATAGTTCATTGTCAAGATTCCAACGCTATGAACAGTTCGAAAAATTGACATCGTATGCAAAAGTTAGAGCTTCTGAATGTTTGGTAAAAAAAAGCTTCACAGGTCCAACCCCCACCCCATGTGACCAAGTGCCCAAACTAGGAGCTAAGGGCCAAATGTCAAGCGGGATTAGTGTGCAACTAATGAGTTTATCATTTAATTAATCCGTAATCAATTTGGCGGAATTTATGGCGGAGCCACTAAATCTGGAACCACCACAAACTTGGCAGACTTAACTGGAGTGTCTCCAGATTTAGCGGAGGTTTTTTTTTAGCCATAACTTACTCAATTCTCAACCAAATTTCGAAAATGAATAGTAATTTTGGCTAATTGGCATGTTGGGAACTCATTGGAGTAGGTTTTAGAGGTAGAAGAGGTCACCTACAAGTGTTTTTGGTCACTTGAATATTTTTGAAGCCTAGGGCCATTAGCTGTTGGAGCCCATTCCCAGAGCAACTAGTAACCAAATTGATTAAACAAATAGTCATTTATGATAGATTGAATGTTTTAAACTCATTGGTGTAAGGTTTAGAGGTAGAATATGTCACCTATAGGTGTTTTTAGTCACTTGAAGATTTATGAAGGATTCCAAAGGGAATGGTGGAAATGCACCTCCATCTCCACCATCCTCATCATCTTCCTCGTCATGACCAGCCTTGGCCGGGCCTAATAAAGCTTGTCCTGCTCGAGCCCAAGTGTCCTGCAAATATGTCATCCACATAGCTATTATGGGAATTTCTGATTTTGTCCAAAATTGCACTTGAAACTCAATTTTCATAAAAACTTCTAGAAATTGCAAAATTAAAATTAATTACCTAAATATGCATAAAATACATCAAAATGAGATGGATGTGATGGAAAATGAATGGAAAATATAAGGATTAAGTAAGTTTCCTTCAGCAAAAATAGACCAAAACTGAGGGCCAACATCTTCCCCTTGTTGATCTTCAAGCATGTCCTCATGCTTGTTTCTTCCTTTTGACCTTTTTCTTCTATATGCTGACTGGCTTGCTAATTTACCTATGGCTCTGACCCTTGAAGATGAAGCTTTCTCTTGAGCTACTTGTAAAATGATATCTATGCTTTCAACTTTTAAAATCAAAACCATACTTGTTTCAAAAATTGAATTTTAACCTTCTCTGCTTTTAATTAACACCATACTTGCAAATCAAGTCTTATTCTGCCTTTAGAGATCCTTAAATTCTGAAATAGACAATGCTCTCTTCCTTTGGAAAAAAAATGCTCTTTATCCTTCAAAATTGATATTTTTTTTTTTGAATGAATCTCTGTTCTCAAAATCAATTTTGAAGATTTTTTAACAAACTTTTCTCTGAGAAAAACACTCTCAAGTCAATATTCTTTAATTTTTTACTCTAACCCACTGAAACAATGAATCAAAGGACTTTCAAAAATTATTATGGTTCATCAAAGAGAGAAGTCGCTGCTTAATGACTAGAGTCCCTTCTTTTCACAAAATGTCGTATATTGATCTACATCCAACAACGAGTCCATGTTTGCAGCATTATTCATGTGTACGTTTTTCTATCTATCCACCATCATATGGTCTTCCATTAACCAAACCAAGAGAGCCATTAAGCTCAGAGTTGACTTCAACAATTTTCCCACGCAATTTACAAAATAGGGGTTGAAAGAACCATAAAAATATCCCAAATAGAAATGAATTTGAGAAAAATTCTTGTGCGAAGCCTAATTAGGCTCTTTCTGAAGAAAACTCATGTTACTGTTTTTCAAATTTCATTTTATTTTGCTCAGAAAAAGCAATGAAAAATAGTGGACTTTAAAAATCGAAAGGCATTTCCGGGACTGAATAAAATTTCATGATCATCAAATTTGAAATTAATTTCTCTCTTCAAATTCTTCTTCAGTATCCTGCTTACCTCTTTCTAATGCTTTAAAAACAATTGAATTGCAAGCTTGTTTAATTTCTATCTCACTGCAACAATAAGTCACTGCCTTTTTTTTTTTAAATCATTACCCTTTGTAGAAAAGAAACAAACATTTTTCTTATTCTCTGATTCAAAAACCAGTTTTTGTTCTGTCCTCTTTTACCTAAAACTTTGCTATGTCCATGGAAATGAAACGCTCCCCTTGTGTACATCATTAATTCACTGTATATAGGAAAATAAATCGAAATCGAACTTTGAAATAAATAAATATATATATATATATATATATAACAAAATCATGCCATCTCCTTCAGATTTTTTATTTTCTCTATCCTATGGTTGACAAATCATATGTTAAACTGAAGTTATTTCTAAGTTCATTCTTTGTGCAATCAAGCCAACTGTTTGTTTAATTAAAATCACGGTTTGTGCAATTAAATTATGACTAGTTCACTGTGCATTCAACACTCTGTTTTATTAACAAACTCGGCGATTTCATGGAGGATCAAAATTGATTTACTTGGCTGTGATGAAGTGTTGTGATTCCTCTGTATCGTGGCCCAGTTAACATGTGTTTTTCCATTGTTAAACTTCATTTAAACACCCTACGGCTTTACTGATTGAAGAATCTCAATGAATGACAGCGGTGACACATCTTAGCAGTGGTAGAGGCACTATCTTATAATTGATGTTTTCATTAAAAAAAACATCCCGAGATTTCCTCAAAAATATCTGTTGCATTAATGAAAACGAAATCTCTCTCTTAGTCTATTCTGCTTGAGCTTACACGTCGGCCAAATCTCTTAACTTAGCCCTCAGTTATCTCCACTTATTCTTCTTATCTTTCCAAGTCCTCAGAGCTCTATTTCTACCTTCACTTCCTCTGTCAAAACGTTTTTCTTCCCTCAACTGCTGGCTAATGGCATCTATCGCCTTCCTAAGCCTCTCAACGGCTATGATGGCAAAGAAAATTCATAGTCTTGAGGTCTGTGGCTTCTAAAAATGGCGGAGCTCTTTACTGTTAGCGCACAGGGCTTGTCTCTGTTATTTAAAAAGAAAATGTTTTGACCATTTTGTTATTCTGTTTGTTTTCCTCTGACTTGAATGTCGTGTATAAACCATGCATACTAAATCAAAATTATTTTTGATAGAATCGAACCGTTTGTAATTATTTGCACCATTTTGTTGACACCATATGGTTTATTATTTCTACGTTTGCATTCAAAAATTTTATTATGATTTTAGCTCAGGTTATGCTTGATTCATTTGAAGTCGTCCTTCAATCCAGTCATGGTTGTCCTCTTGCATACCAACTCACCATACCTTTGACTGTTGTATATATTATTTGTTGCCACGTCGCTTGCATGAATGTCGATCATTCATTATGTTTTTCGTTGGGTTTGCAATGCATTACCACCAGGCTGCTCTGATGACCAAATTCCATCTTATTATCATAAGGCTTGGTATGATAACCTTGCACCTTCACATTGTAGTTCCATAAGGTTTGCTATGATAATATCCTTACACTATTGTTTTACCATGTTTCTTGCCATCATATCGTATTCCATTTGCCATTATAACTTTACACCATCCATATATTGCCAATTGCATTTCTTTTTATGCACTATGATAAGGTTAATGCATAAATCATTTTGATTTATATGTTTTGCAATATATTTCATAATGCACATATCTCTTATATCTCTTATGTTTTGCAATGTATCATTTTAATTTTAAAATGACCATTTAGGTCATGTTTAAAACTATCTCGATAATACTAATGTTTTATATGGTGGTGTAGGTTTCGATTTATTAAATCCTCATTTTGATTCTTGTTGCTTATAAAGAAAAATACTTAGGGTTATGGAATGAATATGAAATATATGAATGGAATGTAGAATATAAATATAGGATTAGGTCTAGGATAAATGTACAATATAAATGTAGGATGTACATAGGATTAGATATAAGATAATGGGTATAGGATGAGGGTAATGTAATGAATATAAAATATGCTCTCAAGTATTAACTTAATTTTAACAAGCTCTAAAAATTTCTAAAAATTTTGAATTTGCAAGAGCAAAATTTTGTACTCACAATACTTGTACTCCCTGACAATATTGGATGATTACCTATGATCAAATGTCTTAGATAGATTGAAATATAGAATTTATTTCTGCCTTATGTTCTAGTAGCCTTCATTGATTCTGGTTCATTAATAGTCAATGTCTTTCAGGTCCCTCTGCAATTGATTCATAATAACTCAGGTCCCTTCTATCATGTACATTTTTTAATGCAATATATACATGTTTTTTCTAACATTTCAGGTCCCAACTACTATTGAAAAAAAAAATATTTCAGGTCCCAAGTGCCAACAATATAAGTTCCATCTTCAATTCAGCTGCACAATTAAGTTTTTTTTGCGACCTTCCCCCTTGCTGATGGGAAGACTTGTCCTCAAGTCTTCTTTATTTTGGAGGATGATTCCTGGAAAATCAATCTGAAGAAATGGTAAAACAAAATAGAGAATTCATATTGGCTGAGTTGGTTGGTTTTCCTATATGAATTCGAGTTTGTATTGTGCCACTTTTGTGGATTTTCATAACCAAACTCCTTTATTATTTTTGATCTATTTCTATTTTTTTTTTCTTTTCTAGATGGAGGTGTGGTAAAATGGAGTAGGCAAGTATGAGCTTATGAAAATAGGTTATATTGAAGTCATGATTTAGTAGTAAATGGATAGATAATAAGTCTGGAATTCAACATGCGCATGATCGCGGAGCTTAACATACAATATGGATGATGGATGAAATCATGAACAATATGGCTTATGAAAGGCTTCTTTGGAAATTGATGTGACTTGACATGGTACATAACTTGAGTTCTTATTCTGATTATTAACATCATGTCTTTTGCCTCGATCTCGATCATGTTGAAGAGTGATTGGTGTTGTTGGTCAACAACTAAGAACAAGCCTCAAGAGTTTGAGTTTCATTGGATGAACTCAACATTAGGTGAATTTTCAATTTGCTTTGACTTGAAAATTTGTATTCATATTCTTAAATATGAATTTAAAATTGACTTTGAAAAGTACTTCATCCATGGAGTTCACTCCTGCATTTTTCCTATGACCTGCAAAAACATAGCACTTGCTTGCAATACAATATTAGATGATGGAGGAAGAGAGGTGTAAATTCTCTCTTCTTCCAATAAATATGTAAATAATTACAAGCATTTCTTAGAAAACAAATTCCAAGATGATATACAAACCAAATGCATTTATTTACCCCTTGAGGAATGGTGGCCAACCTAGACCTCCTAACGATATTTTGTTTACAAAATATTCATTTTATATCCATTTAGAGTGATTCCAAATCCAAGTTAAAGTGAATTCATATGGCTACCTCCAATATAAACAGATTTTCAAAATGGTTTAAAATGATATGGTAAAAATTATAAGGAGTGCCATGTTTGATAGAGCTGCTTATTAATTTTTAACTAGACCAACACTCACTCTTTAAAGTGTAACTTATTCAATAAAGATCGGATCAATGTGATTCCACTTGGAGATTAAAGTAGACAAATTTTATCTTTCCAATAAAAACAGGTTTTAAAAATTCTTAGGCTTGATATCACAACATTGGTGATGAACAAGCCTAGGAGGCAGAGTTTTACTATGCTGGTTTGAAGACATGCAGTCATTAAATGTGGCATATCCTTTTCATTTTACCTCCAAATAGGATGATTCAAATTTTGTATTGATCTATACTTGAATACATATCTCCCATATAAACAGGTTTTGAAAATAATATGATTTGGTATGTTAAATATGGCAATGAACAGTCAAGTCCTAGAATTGTCACCATGCATATTTTTCAAGAAGCAGTTAGTATTTTAAGAATAATTTTTTCATATGATCCCTGATTGAATTGATTCAAATTGATTTGGAAACTAGAATCCAAGGGCTCTTTTTCCTATGAATTTTAGATAATAAAAAAATTTCCATTAGACACCTCAAATATAGGCTGTACTAACTCTGTCCTCTACATTTCACTTGAGACCTAGTTTTGATTTTGATCAAATTTTTATTTGTGATATAAATTGAAAACTTCAAAATGAATTCCAAAACTATATTTCAAGAGATATATATAAAAAACCATGATTTCAAAATGATCCTATATGGTTACCCAAAATAGGATTGTTATTACTGCATTTTGCCATGTACTCCTTTTAAATGAATATTGAACAATGATTTGAAGAAATATTCATGATAGTTTGAAACAAATTTATTATGGAAGTCTTATTGTGAATTCATTCAACTTGTTTATTTATTCTATTCTATCCTATTCTATTTTATAAAATTAATTCATTCTTTCAAGCATAAGAGAATTTCCAATGCATCCATTTTTGTAACAAGATCAAAAGTAAACTCATAGACAAATTTGAAAAATATATGTTAATGAATGTTTGGACATGAAAATTTATCTGATCATAAATATTTGATGAGAAAGAATGTTGAATAATGGAGTAGTGTTGACCTAATGACTAGTTGAAACCAAGTTTTAAGATGATCTTTGTTTGCTTGGATTTCATTAATTGTCACAGCACAAAACTCTTCTTGTGGTACTTGTTCAAAATCTTGTATGCACAAGGGATCTTGTGATATACATGCTAGAAATTCTTCAATTTCTGGCTTTAATGTTTGATCTTCATTGCATGTGATCCATGACACATTCACCTCCTTACAAAGATAGCTAGAAGAAAGTTCTAGATTCTCTTCATGTGGATTATCTTCATGGATGTTTTGCTGCTCTTCTATCATTAGACATGAAGATTCATCCCTAGTGAGCATTCTAAATTGAGACAAGGACTTAAGAATAGTTTTGTGGTGACATACCCTCCTTCTCTAAATGATTTATTTAACATCATTTTTTTTAGATCTTGTTTTGCAAATGGATTTTGTAGTTATTATTATTATTATTATGTTTTTGTTGGGGGTTTTGTTTTGGGAATCTACTTTTAGGGTCTCTATTTCTAGGTATAAAGAAACATAACTAAGAGAAATGTATCTTAACTAATTTTTTTTATCAAATTTTTAATGTTTTTGTTTATCTTTTATTTGACTATGCTGATAATTGCCTCCATGACAACGACGCCAAAATGTTGGGCTAATTTATTAACACTAATTAACACAAATAATTAATTATCAATCCAAGTTTGTAAAACTTGGAGGCAAGTCCATAGTATATGGATATCAGATGTAGCCAAGCTTAGAAGATAAAATTTGAAGAGTTAAGGAAGTACATATTACAAATATAAACCTATTTTAACAATTTCTAATTCACTTATGTAATATGTGAGGGATGAGGCTCCTAATTTAGGAGAACCAGGTTGTCCTTCCCTGCAATACTACTTTCATGAAGATAAATATAAAAAAACTAATTAACAATGGTTTATGATGAAGAATATGTAAAAGAAGAGGCTCCTAACTAAGGAGGACCATGTTGTCCTTCCTCACAATTCTACTCTATCATAATCACCATTGCTTCAAACCAGAAATGCATAAATAACTTCAAATAAGAAAAGGAGAATGAAATTCAGTTTTAGTTCAAGATCAAATAGAAGGGGAATTTAAATTAAATTCATATGTGTCCTTTCATATGTTTAAACCAATATCCATTCAACAAACATCACACATTAATTCAAATAAGAAAATCTAAAATAAAACAAGTAAACAAATCTAGAGAAACTAGTTCATGAAAATTAAGTTAGTTTAACAATGAAGTGTACTTAGCTTGGAGTGGGGACCCTCCACCCTTGCCTTGCACACTTGAGGCTGCTATCAAATGCTGAAACTTCAAACACTCATCCACACTAATGAACAACAAAATGAAAGTAGGACAAGTTCTTCTAATTAATCTCCAATATTTAGATATTTCAGCATAAAGTTATATAAAAATTACATCCCATAAGCCTTCAAAGTCTTGGCTTAAATAGAAATTTATGAAACAAACTGATCTAAAACCTCTCTAACAATCATATCTATTCATATCCACCTATCTAAGTTTAATTCATTCAATCCAGCCCAAGAAATATAGACAATCCCATGAAATCCTAGGGATTTTCTGGGTTACTAGTTATGTTTGACCAGCCTTGATTGGGCCTAATAAAGCTTGTTTTGACCGAACCAAGTGGAATTAGTTCAGTGCTAGTTCCCAAGCTTTCCATTCATGCATCCATCTCGAGCCCAAGTGTCCTGCAAATATGTCATCCACATAGCTATTACGGAATTTCTGATTCTGTCCAAAATTGCACTTGAAACTCAATTTTCATAAAAACTTCTAGAAATTGCAAAATTAAAATTAAATACCTGAATATGCATAAAATACATCAAAATGAGATGGATGTGATAGAAAATGGATGGAAAATATAAGGATTAAGTAAGTTTCCTTAAGCAAAAATAGACCAAAACTGAGGGCCAACATCCATAATCCTCATGCACTTCCCCATAAAAAATCTTGGCCATTGGATGCATGAATCTCGAGAAAACTTTAAAATGTTGTAGGTGATGGAGGTCGATTTATCAAAAAGTGTGCACTGGAATTTGCTGAAATTGCTTGAGCATTTTCCATCATCAATATGTATCTCCCCATGAAACATCTTGGCTACTGTATGCATGTTTTTCAAGATATGATAAAAGCAATTTTCTGCTCTGTGTATTTTTTCCTCCTGTAGAAAAACAGAGCCCTCCTGTAGCATTTTTAGGACAAGGAAAATGAATGGAAAAAGCTTGGGAATGATGAGTGGATGGTGGAAATCGATGAGGATGATGGATTGGCATGAACTTAGTCATGTTGGAGCATCTGGGAAAAGGAGGAGAAAGCCCAAGTTTGACTTCCTTTGACTACATTTTTGATCAATTTTTTCCTTTTGGTGCTAAAGTGTTCTTGTTGCTTGCAAAGGTTGGAGAGCACGTGAATCCATCAGAGAGAGATACATGGAGCAAAGAGTTTTTTCTTTTTATTTTTTTCATTTTTTTTCTTTTAAGCCTAATAGCTACCTCAATGAGGTTTTCAACCAGTAGGTCTTCCTAGGTGCCCCAAAGGAGATTTTCACCTAAGATATTTTATTTTTATCTTTTTTTCTATTTTTTCCAACCCATTGACCACTTCATAGAGGTTTTTAATCAATGAGCCAATATTAGGTGCCTCAAATGAGGTTTTCACCTGAGATTTTATTTTTTCCTCTTATTTTGTTATTACTTTTTCTATCCTACTCTACTTGAAGAAACAAAATCTCTTTCAAGTATATGAATAATTCCAATGGAGCCATATGCACATTAAGATGATAGATAAACTCATGTGTAGGATCAAAATATATGCTTTGACATGTACCTAAATTTTAGAGACCAAATGCTTTGACTTTGACGATATCAAGTATTGTTGAAGAAGAGAGCGATGCTCCATCTTGTTGATTTTATGGGACCAAAACTCAATATAGCTTTGCTGCCCTTGGTTCGCTTGCTCATCTGGATCATTCTTCATGTCTTCTTCTACCATGACATTCAAATCTTCCTCTTTTTGCAAATTATTCTCTTGAACACATGGAGGATCTGATGGTAAACATGAGGTATTTTCTCAATCTCAGATTCTAATTTTTTCTCTTCATCAAGTGCAACCCATGATTCTTTGGTCTTCTCATTTGAATATTCTTTTTCTGAATGTTGTCCTTCAATGACATCAAGATAATTTTTTTTTGCAACACTCTTCCTGAGCTATGATGAATACAATTGAGATCAAGAGGAAATGTTTGGAAGTGTTATACCTCAAGATTTTAAGTGGGTTGAGCTACTTCCTTGTGTGGGTTTGGAAATGGTGGTACAAGTAGTTGAGTGGGAGTGGATCTTTAAGATGGATGTGGTTGGGGTTGTGGTTGTGCTGGAGATGGATGGTAGGGATAGCATGGAGTTAGGTATGGAGGATGTTGAGGAAAATATTGAGGATATTATGGATGGATCCCATAAGTTCCTTGCCAACCTTGTTGCCAGGATTGGAATTGGGGTTGAGATGACCAAGGTTGCCAAATAAAGGGTGTTTTCCAATTATTTTGAGATGGACGTGCATAAGCTTGTAATTGTGTATTATTGCATTTTTAACATTTCTACTTGTTCACTTAGATTGCTAAGAATTTTTATTTTGAAGTCATCAAACAAATTTCCAAGTTTAGCTTGACTGACCAATCTTGATGCTAATTTACTTACTCTTGCCCTTCCTCTTGATATGTGTTTGCATGTTTCAAAAATTTCTTCAAATGATAATTGGTATACATCACATCTACTTATGAGATCAAGGAGATCAATCCACTCATATCAAATTGTTCTAAGTAAGAGGGTCTTTAGTGTGTCAAATCCTAAACGATTTAATTTTTCACTCTTAACCTTATATATGAACCTCTAAATTAGATCCTCAAGGCTCTCATATTATTTTTGAGTCATTCTAAATATTTATTCCTTAATATCATGGTCTTTATATTTTTCTAGAAATATTTTTTGCATATCATTCCATGATCTTATTGAATTAGCCCCTAAACGCATGAACCATTTAAGGGATCTATCCTTAAATATTGTGGGAAACAATGTCAAATTTTGAGTGTTCAGTAAGCAACCATAAGATCTAAAAATTATTTCAAATTCAAAGAGAAAGGTTTCTGGATCCTCTGACCTCATACCATGGAAATTGGTAAGGAAATATGGAGGAATATTATTCATATGCACACTGAAATCAGTATCTTGAATGGGAAATCCAAGAGGATCTTCTTCATTGTCATCATCTCCATCCATTTATTCTACCTTCTCTCTCACCTCCTCTTCTTCTACTTGCAAAAGTGGATGGTAATGTGGTTCTTACTGCACCACGTGATCAAATGGGGGGGTTGGTGTTGGAAAAGCATTTTTTATTTTTTTATTTTTGAATAAGAATGCTAATGCAATGCAATTTTCTGTTTTTGAAATGAAATATGCCTAATGCAAATATTTTTTTTCTTTTGCATAAAGTAAAAGAAATGAATCAACTAGGGAAGAAAACAATGCATACTTTAACACGTCCCCAGCAATGACACCAAAAAATGATAATCCCCAGTATTGCAACAAGAGCGTTGCAACTCCCAAGGCCACCAACTTTAATTATCAACTTAGGGTTCGTACAAACTTAAGAGGTATTGACACTATATGTCTAGCATACAATGTGTCCTTATTTTGTTGATCTGATGTAATGGAGTGAATGTCATGAAATCAAAGAAAAATGGAATTGTTACTCTATTTTCAAAACATGGAATTGCTACTTTCTCAACTTGTAAACGCTAACTAATCAATTCATGAAAGGGAAAATGCTAATCTACTTGTATAAAGAAAGTTATTTTATCTTGCACAATTCATCAAAATACGAATCAAAATTGCATGTACCATCTACCTAGTTAACACTTGCTTGTAATTTAGTAACCTACTTGCATCATACTTGTGGTAAAGAAACTAAGTCTACTATGTTTTTGCAATGAATAAAAGGAACGGTTGGAATGGATTAGGAGCTTCCCATGATCGTAAAATCGTATTTGGGGGTAATTATTCATCTATAATAAGTCATAGTTGCAGTGGGGATCAAAATTGATGATGAAAAGTGGTGTTATGAGTTTTCTACATGAAGGGATAGATTTGCTACAGGAGAAGACAAAATTGCTACAGGAGGAGAAAACTCATCGAATGACCAAGTAAATCAAATGAAAATGGGATGGGACAATTTTTTTTTTATTGATTAGGATGTATTAGATATCCATTCCAAGTGGAATCATGTTGGGTTTTGTTATATTCTTTCCCTGATTATCCTACATAGTTAACCAGGGAGTTAGAGGGGGGGCAGAGCCCCCCCTTCGTTGCGCTGATTGCGTAGCGGGGGGGTCAAGCAATTTTTGTACGAGGTTAAAACCTACATTTGGTATCAGAGTTGTTTTGGCTGAGGGGTTTCTCTCGGGCCTGTGGTAAACCTTGTTCAGTGGGAGATCTACAGGATTGATTCTGGTGGTGAAAGAAGATGGTAAGCAGTGGAAAGATAGAGATCGAGAAATTTAATGGTCAGAGTTTTGGGTTGTGGAAACTCAAGATGGAGGATCTATTGGTGGATAAAGATCAATGGATCATGGTAGATCCAGGTACTAAACCAATGGGAGTGTCCGATGAAGAATGGAAGAAGTTGGATCAGAAGGCAAAAAGCACAATACAATTGTGTGTCTTAGATTCAGTATTGTTGAATGTATCAGGGGAAGCTATGACTAAGGCTTTGTCGGACAAGTTAGGGACTTTATACCAATCTAAGTCTCTGGTGAACAAATTGTTCCTACAGAAAAAGGTGTATAACCTGAGGATGAAAGATGAAGAATCGGTGACAAAGCATATGAACGCATTTAATACTATGGTAAGTTAGTTATTATTTGTTGATATTAAAATTTTAGATGAAGATAAGTGCATCAGTTTGTTGTGTTCTCTACCAGATTCATGGGATAGTTTGGTTATTGCAATAGGTAGCAATGCAACTGCGTTGTAGTTTGATGAAATAGTCTCATCCTTGTTGACGGAGGATATGAGATGGAAAAATATGGAGAGCCAGAATGGTGATGCCTTGTCTGTATGAGGACGGTCCCAGAACAAAAACAAAAGTAAGTCATCGAGTGGGAGATATAAATCTAGAGGGAGATCTAAATCTCTAGGAAAAGTTGTAAAG
>APFE030499211.1:86375-101773 GCA_000404065.3 Pinus taeda | reverse complement strand
CAATACGAATGCCATCTTTTGAGATAATGTGCCTGAGTAGTTTGCCTTCCTCCATGGCGAACAAGCTCCTCTTCCGATTTAGCGACAGGCCATATTTTCTGCACTTTTGAAAGACAATTTTTAGATGGTACATGTGTTCTTCATCAAATTTTGAAAACACTGTCAGATCATCCAGGTACACAACCAAAAAGACATCCTTCTCATTTGCGAAAGCGAAGTCCATTGCACGCTGAAATGTGGCACCCGCGTTCTTCAAACCAAAAGGAATTTTAGCGTAATGAAAATTTCCCCACGGAGTGGTGAACACTGTCTTGTCTCGGTCATCTTCATGGACAAAAACTTGGTTATATCTAGAATAACCATTGAGTAGTGACATACGAGATGCTCCCACTACTCGCTGAAGTATATGATCCATTTTAGGCAGTGGATAGTTATTTTTCAATGAAACTTTATTGAGATTTCTAAAATCAATGCACAAGCGAATCTCACCTATCTTCTTTCGTATGGGCACCAAATTAGATATCCAATCCAAAAATCTGATGGGAAAAATGATTCCTGATTTGTACAACCTGTTTATCTCCTTTTCAATTGATGGCAGCAGTTTTGGATTTAGCCTTCTCAACTTCTGTCTGAAAGGTTTCTGATCAGGCTTAATGGGTATAGTGTGCTAAATTATATTGGTATCATATGTCTTCAAGTCAGAATAGTCCCAAGCAAACACATTGGCAAATGAAGACAACAAACTGATATATTGGGCTTTTATCCTTTGTGGCAATGCTTTAGACAGTTTTACCATTTTAGGATTAGCAACTGTTCTGACATTGACCTCTTCCACACCCTTCTCTGTTGGCTGCAATGTTGGTTTGCAGGTTACATCATCTTGATCAAAGAGTTCTTCTAAAGGTATCAAGCCTTTAGGAATAATGTTATTCTTTAGCTATAACACGTCCATTTGATTGATCTGCACATCATATTTACCATCAACATTTTCTACATCAATTGAGGTTTCTTTGAACTTACCTTTGTTTTGCAGAAAATCATCAATCTTCTCATCATCTTGGAAAACTTGCCAATATCTCTGATTGTCCAGGACAGTCGGACGATGCTTGACATGGATTTCGAATTTATTACTAGAGTTCATTGGGATCTTCAAACTACTTGCTGCCTTAGCAAGAGCATCAACAATGCTATTTTGAACACGAGGCACACATGCCAAGGTATTTTCTGAAAATAATTTCAGGATGTCTATAAATGCATTTCGGTAAGCCCGCACCCAAGGATGCTTTGCTTGATATTTGCCTCTGACCTGCTTAATCACGAATTCGGAGTCACCATATACTGCAATCCTCTTAGTGTTACACTTTCTTAGAAGTTTTAGGCCAGCAATCAAAGCTTCATACTCAGCTTCATTGTTTGAATAATCAAAAGCTAATTTGTAAGAGCATACCCGCACGTTACTAGGCACTTTGTTTGGGGCGGAGAAAGGACTGCGTACCCAAATACCAATTCTAGCGCCATCATTTCCCACTGCTCCATCGAAATCCATGGTCCAAAAACCTTCTTCATCTTCTTGCAAGTGCTAAAAATCTATTTGTTGTGCTTTGTCTACTTGCTGTCCATTACCTTCAGCTGATCGCTCAATGGTGTTCTGTTGTTCTTGTCCTTCTTTCTTTAAAACTCCTCTGAAATTTTATGCAATATTTTCTGCTTCTACTAACTGACTATCGATATCATTGAAACTATCAGAGTACAAAACGAAAGACTCTAAATCTGTATGTACATAATTAATCGGATGATTTATTGGTTTCTCCTTGCTTGTAATCATGTATTTCATTTTTTGTTCCTGATACAGTTTCCTCATTTGGCCAAACACTGGAATCGTTGCATAGGAGAAATCTAGTTGTAGTGTCCCTTTCAATTTTGCTACCCAAGACCTAGAAAGAAGCATGCCAAACCTGGGAGGAATATCTGCTACAACAATATCCATCAAAACATTCTTCATTGGGATTTGATCCAGACTCACAACCAAGTCTTTGGTGAGCCCGATACATCTTACTCTGCTGGAATCAAACGAATAGAGATCATGGTATTGTCAGGTGACGTCTAAACCCAGCTTATCCATGATAGCCTTGGGCATGAGATTGTGAGAAGCTCCTTCCCGAACCAACTACCTGCTACTCTCAAGTCAATTTATACCTCTGGGGATATCATGGAGGTAGGTTTATAAAAAATAGAATAATATACAGTGAGAATGAAACCATTGCAAATTTTATACAGATGATTTTTGTAATGCGCCTTCCATAAATGCTGGTGGTAAATATGGATTCGATTTGGGTCTTGGAGAGTCCATCTTCATTCAAGTATTGGATATTTAGAATTAAAGAAAATAGTATCCATAATATACACACTATAATAAAAAGGGGGAATAATTCGGGAAGTTTTATGTGCATTTGTTCTGTATTCTAAAATTGTTGTGGCTATTTTATCAGATAAAATATTTGCCCAATCTATCACATAACCATTGATTGCAGCTTCCATAAGGGAGACCATTTCTATGGTGAATTTGGCAGAATCATGCATTCCCCACATCCTACACATCATAGCCCCAACATAGAAATAAGGGGAAGCCAATGAGTCAACAGAGTACTTACCCAATGACTCGTGCTTGTGCTTTTCAGGGAAATGCCTCCATTGCTTTATCGGGGCTGACTCTGAATCATTTTCCTTCGCAAATGCTTCTAAGAACGCCTTGTTGTTCACTTTTTAGGTTGAGGTAAGTGGTACATTTTCTTGAGATCCTCAGGCTGGAATGAGCCAAATATGCTTCTATCAACTATGTAAAAGGTTCTGTCCGAGAATGGAATTTTTTCTACCACCCATCTTACTACGTCAGTATGTGGCAGGATTTTAGCTCGTGCTACTATCTTGTGAAGATAAGACAAGCCAATTCTTTAAGAGTTCCTTCTAATTTATTAGTTGAATCAGCTGTGGCTTCCTTTGATAATTCCTCTGGCTCCTCTGCTTTTATCAGATTTGTAAATGCTCTCCCAGCTAGTGTTTCCCAGACCAAGACATGTCGTATTTGAGATTAATCCTTTCTTTCTTGGTTGTGATTCCTTGACTACAGGAGCTGGTGTTTTGGGCTTCTTTCATTTCTTCCCCATTTTCTCTGGATTTTTGGTTTTGGAAGAATTCTACACAAACAGTTGCAAACCGTGATACAAAGAAAGTGCTGCTGCAAGCCAATATTACAATGAATAGAATTATGTTGATTGGCATATGATAAAATGAAATATAGTTAAGGATTACCATGGATAAAATCTTTTGAAATATCTATCCTTAACTGCAGTATTGAATAGCCGTTTAAACTGTCAATCGTGGTAAATAATGTCTTAAATGCCCATCACGTCCCTCATATGCCGAACGATTGTTTCAAGCGTGCATTAGATTTTATTGATTGGTGATTGGCACCAAATTGCAAATCGGTGATCGAGAGTGTCAAAGGGAAGGTTTTTAGGATTTGCTTTAAATATCTCTTTGTCATATGACTCTACCGATTGCCGATTGCGATTAACTTTATCGCATCAGAGGAATTGAAGGGCTTTGCTTTATTGTACTTCTAGCATTTGTTTTTCCTGATTACTGATCCCGATTACCTTTTTGTATGAGAGATTTGGGTGAGGTTTTATTTTTGTGTGTGTTCCCTTAATATTGCAATATGCAATCTTCGATCGGTTTATCGCAATATAGAATGGTTTTTTAATATTTTTAAAGGAACAATTTATTTATTATTTGAAAGGTTCTATAAAATGATTTATTTACATTAGGGCTTTTAACAAGGATCTTTCTTGTGATGAGGTACATACCATTTTATTCACACATCTAACTAAGTTTATTTTTTCAAGGGACCCATTTCATATTAAAATCTTATATAAAGGTTTTTATGAAATGGGGGGTTGTTGTACATCGCAACAATTGGCGATTCACTAGAAAAAACAATTATCTCTAAGAAAATAATATAATACTTTAACTTTCTTAATCTGAAAACCTTAATAGATAGAGAAAATCTAATATAACTAAGTAATCATAAATTCTGAATATAATGAAAACTATTTTTGCTATCTCTTTCTCATCTCAAAATTAAATACATGCTAAGTTTTAAGTAAACCTTATTTGGTTGATAATGATAAAAAAAAAAAGACTTTTCCAACTTAGCTTGTATAATGACTCCTTTGTCATAAGTAGAGCCACTGTTGCCAACAAACATCCATAGTCTTGGCAAGGTTACCTTTTAACCACTTAATCGTTCATTTTTCCATCCATTTCAGAGTATAATTTAGAAGAATGAATCCAAAAATATATGTTTCCACATTTTTCATATTTCATTTTCTTTTTTCCTTGCTTCTTTATTTTTTAAGATAAAAATCCATTGTCTTGGTTTGGTGGCCAGCTGTTGACAATGTCATTCACTGATTCTAATTTAACTGAACAAGTTGGCTCATGATGAGACCCCTTGTCTTATAATTATAAGCCATTACCCTATTTTGATATGCAATATTGGTAATGTTAGTTGAACTAGTCCCCTATGAACATGGTAAGTAGGCTTCTAATAAGACCTCTTATCTTCTATATCAAATATATTTTAGAATTACACTCTGAAAAATCATAAACTTTGATGGAATGGGTGAATAATTTTCTTTTTAAGAGAACATGGATGACAATTTTGAGTGTTGAAAATGCTAAGCTTGAGTCAGAATTTGCTTTGTATTAATAATTGTTTTTAGGCTTCTAAAACTTTTAGAATAATTTACAATATTTTTAAGTTTTGAGAAGATTTTACAAAAATGAAAGTTTTCAGAATCCAATTATACCTAATTCCCTAGAATTTTCCTTTTCCTTCAAGGCTTCCATCTATCAAAAGTAAATATTAAGACTTATTTCTTTTGAGTGACTTTTTCAATATAGTAAAGACCAATAGAAGGCTATTTACAACTTTATTTCTTAAGACAAAATAACTACACAAATATAACTAGAAATTGAATATTTACAAGGTGAGGAGTTACCTCTTCAATTGAAGATTTTTTTCAAATAAGGCCATTGATAGGAAGAGAATCTCTCTTTCTCGATAGATCTTGTAATATGAATGTAGATGGGCCTATATTCTCACTAATTTGGAATGGTCCAAGCCACATTTTCTGAAACTTAGTGTGTTTTCCTTTATCCTCATGGGCTTTGTCCCACTTCAAAACTAGATCACCAACTTGTAAATGTTTTGAGCCCGTTGAAGTCGTATCAAAATAAGACTTGATAATTTGTTGATGCTTTGCATGTGTAATTCTAGCTTTCTCCCTTTCTTCCTCTAGTTTCAGGATCTGATCATGTCTCAATTGAATTGAGGATGAGGGGTTTTCCTCAATAAACTGCACTAAGGCTAGTGATGGAAGTACTAGGTTTGATGGTATAACAACCTTCTTTCCATACACTAGATTAAATGGAGAAGTGCCTATTGAGGCCTTCTATGTTATATGGTCCGACCATAGAGCAAATATTAAAGACTTATGCCATTTTTTATGATTTTGATTAATAGTTCCCTTAATGATTTTGACAAGATTTTTATTAGTGGATTCTGCTAAACCATTACCCTAAGGGTAGTAATTTGCAGAATATTTCAATTTGAATCCTCTTTTCATAGCAAATTAAAGTATAGAATTACTAGATAAATAAGATGCATTATAAAAAATAAGAGCGTTTGGGACACCAAACCTAGTAATGATGAATTGATCTATGAATTCAATGATTGCCTCAGAGTTTGTTGTCTTCAAAGGAATTACTTCCACCCACTTAGTAAAGTAATCAGTGGCTATAAGGATATACCTATATTGCTTGGATGAATGTGGAATAATTTCTCCAATGATATCGAATAGCCATTGTTCAAAGTGTTGTTCAATGTTGACTGATTGCAAAGGAAAAGATAACTTCCTTTGTCTTCCACTGGTAGTTTGACATGTTTGGCATCTCCTTACATATTCATGAGTATATCTAAATAAGGTGGGCCAATATACCCAGCATGAATGATTTTGTGGGTTGTTGATTCAGCTCCAAAATGTCCTCCTACCGGACCATCATGTAGTTCCTACAAGACATTTTGCACTTCAGGTTTTTCTAACTATCTTAACAAAATTGAATCATAATTCCATATAAACAACACATCATCAACAATCATGAAATTCTTTGCCTTTAGTCTTATGGAACATTTATTTTTATAGGAAAAATTAAAAGGAGGATATCCATTTTTTAAATAGAATATCAAATTTGCATATTGGGATTCAGGATTAATGGTACTTATCTCATTGATTTCTTCATTACCATTTGTATCTTCATGTTCCTGAATATTAGAAGCTCCCGCTAAAAAAATGCAAAAACCTTGGCCTTTGACAATATTTGCTGGTCTAATTTCCAAGTCATATTCTTGTAATGTTGTGACCCAATTTTCTCTTTCTTCTCCCAATTCCCTTTGAACTAGTAATTGTCTTACTGTTGAAAAAGGGACTATAACTTTTGTATGAGCCTTTAAGAGAAAGGGCCTAAAGTGTTTAATGGCTTTATATACAGCAAAGGCTTGCTTTTCAAATTCAGAGTAATTTAGTTCAGCACCTTGAAGGTTTGAACTATAAAATGAAATTGGTGCTTCCAAGTTTTCATTATTGATTTGTGTTAGTACTACTGTGTAAGATGAATTAGATGCGAGAGTATATAGAATGAAATGTTTTGAAAAATTAGGAGTGTTTAATGCAGGAGGATTTATGATTTCTTGCTTGATCGAATCAAAAGATTCTTTTTCTACATGTCCCCATTTAAACACTAAATTCTTATTAATCATGGTTTGTAATGGTAAAATAATATGCGAAAAATCTGGGAAAAATCTTTTTACAAAATTAATCTGGCATAAAAATGATTGCATTGTTTTTTATTATGTGGAAATGGAATATCAGAAATCTCTTTGATTATATTTGGATCAATATAAATACCATCCTTTGAAACAATGAAACCCAAGAGCTTACCTTGGTCAAGAGCAAAAAATGACTTCTTAGGATTGAGTGAAATGCCATACCTTTTGTAGCGTTCAAAGATTTGTTTCAAATCATGCAAGTGATTTGATCTTTTCTTAGATAAAATAGTAATGTCATCCAAATAGACAACCACTGATTTATTGATTAGGCCTTTGAATGCAATGTCCATTGCTCTTTGAAATGTAGCTCTAGCATTGATTAATTCGAAAGGCATTTTTTGATAGGCATAAGTTCCACGTTTAGTTCTAAAGGTAGTTTTAAGTCTGTCATCAGGGTGGACCAAAATTTGATAATAGCCTGAAAAACCATCTAAGAAGGACATTAATTCAGAACCAGCTACTGAATGGAGAGTTTGCTCCATGATAGGTAAAGGGAAGTTATCCTTTTGACATGCTTTATTAAGATTTCTGAAATCAATACAAATTCTAATGTCACCATTTTTATTCCTTACTGGGACCATGTTGGACACCCAATTTAAATGTCTAACAAGAAAAATTATCTTAGCTTTCAAGAGTTTGTTTAATTCATCTTTTATTTGACTCTCTATGTTAGGATGAATCTTCCTTAATTTCTGCTGTACTAGTTTTTCTTCAGATATCATTGGAATTGTATGTTGTATGATAGATGTATCATATGTTTTCAAATCATCATATTTCCAAGCGAACACATTTTTATATCTATGCAATAATCTGATAAATGAAATTCTTTCTTCTGAAGTAAGTTCTAATCCCAAATTGATGTTTTGTGGATTCTTCTCAATACCAAGGTTTATTAATTCAAATCTCAAAGTAGAACTTTGAAGCTTTGAATTAGTAACCTATTTAAACCTATCTTTGATGTCATAAAGGTCTTCAAGTTTGACCACTGGTTTGGGTATTGAGTTTTGTTCAAGATTTTCCTTCATTTGAAGATCATGTTCACTTTCATCAATAATTTGATCGTCATAAGACTTATCAGAAATTAAGAAATTTAAAATGTCATCATCATGATTGAACACTTGCCAATTAGTGACATTGTCAGGAATCGATGGTCTAAAAATTAACTCTACTAAAAATCTATCGGGACTATAATCTTCAGATGGCAGGAGCTTAGAAGCAACATTATCTAGTAAATCTGCCACTGCATTTTGAGACCTAGGAACGGGAGAAATATTGAATGCTAGGAAATGAGATATAAGGTCTTGTACCAATGATTGATAATGTTTAAGGTGACTAGAAAGACAATGTATAGTATTTCTAACTTGTCTTATAATAATTTTAGAGTCACCAAACACTTTTAAATATTGAACTTTAAGACCTATTGCTTTATAAAGTCCTTGAATCAAGGCTTCATATTTAGTAGTATTGTTTGTGCATTCAAATTCTAATCTACATGATAACATGGTCTTTTCTCCCTCAGGACTAACTAAAATACATCCTGTTCTTGCACCTTCACTAGATTTAGACCCATCAAAATATAATGGCCAAAACAAAGGTTTATCTACAGTTTTATTTACAGTTTCCTCAGTAATTTTAACACACCTCGATGTATTTGTTTGGGAAAAATTTTCGATTTGAGATGTGAAACTATTAAATGAGAAAGGTGATGATTGAGTAGTAAAATTACCAAAGAATGATTCGAATGAATAGTTACCCAGGATGTTGTTGTTGAATGTTATAGGCTAGTTTTCTTGCTCAAACTCTGTTACAATATGAGTCATATGTTTCTCCCGATAACTTCTTATCTGATTTGGATTTCCTCTATAGGGTAGCCACATGTGCGACCAATCAGTGGAAATGTAACCTTGAAGTTTCTCAGACCAGTCTCTACTTAAAATTAAACCATAGAATTCAGGAATATCAACGATTAAAATATCAATTCTCTAAACAACTCTTAGGTCAGCTGATAACCTAATGGTAATTGAGTTGATTTCTCCTAATACTTGGACCTTAGTTCTATCTAACTAGACAATATGGATTGCAGACTTTTGGGGTTCAATGTTCAGTTTGGAACAAACTGACGCTGCCATCATATTCGAGGAAGCCCCTGAGTCTATCAAGCATTTGTGCAGATTTCTATTATAAATATCATAGGTTAAGAGAAAGGAGGAGTATGGGAATTTGATCTATCTCTGATCAGAATAACATCAGTAGCTTCTACTCTACCAGGAGGTGGTCTACCTGTTTCGTTAGCAGCTTTGGACAATACAACATTTGGAAGAGGAGAAGAAGGTACTGCATCTAACTCCTTAAGCAATATTTTTGTTGATGTTTGAGTTTGCTAAGCTCAAACATTGTGATATTTATCTTTGCTTTCTTCATGTCTTCAATAATGTTTTAATCCATAGAGTTTGTAACTACTAAATTTTTAGATGTTGAAGGTGGATTTGAAGCTGATGGCTGATTTTGAGAAGGTATCACTGTAGACTTCTTTGTGGGAACTTTTTCTTTAGTAGTGATATTTGTATTCCTTTTCTTTTGAGTTATTTGAATAGGTTCAGGAGTACCTTTACTCCTGGTAGTTACAAGGAAAGATTCCTGTTCATTTTCTGTATCATAATTAGGCAAGATAAAGTCCCACATCCCATGACATTCTATAGTTACCTCTTCTTCAGTTTTTCAGATGATAAGACTATCTCTTCTTCTTCATCTTCCTTGGGGTCTGAGTCTGCATTGGATATAGCATTTGGGGGTTTTGATTTAGTTTTTTTAAAGTTTCTAAATGGCCTTTTTGTTGAAGTCTCAGCTACTTGTGTCTTGATTTCTATCATTTCGTTTGACATAGTCTTGAGAACTTTTTGGAGACCTTCCATATCATAGGGATCTTTAGCCATTTTCTTCTTTGAATCATCTTTGAAGGAGACCTTTTTTGATTTTCTATCTTCAGGAGTAGCTTTCTTTTCTAAGGCAATGATGCGTTTCTCTACAGCAAGTGCCTCTTTCATATTTTTTGCTAGAGTTGGTTTTGCAACTCTATCTACAAAGATAGCTATATTTGAGGGTAAAGCTATTATATACCATTCGCTTCTAACTTTCTCACTAGGTTTAGAGGCAGTCAAGATCTTATTTAAGAGTTTATTAAACCATGAATTGAACTCTTTTATAGGTTCTTTAGACTCTGTCCTAAGAATTGAAAGATCATTGATTAACATCGCTACAGATCTATCATCACCATATTTACTCAAGAGTTGTTCTTGAAAAATGTTCCAAATAGTAATGGATCTTGATGGCAAGGAAAAGTACCAAGACCTAGTTGATCCTTATAGGGTATAAGGGAAAAGTCTAACAACCACATCTTCCTCTATAACTCATTTTAAGTTGACTGACAACGTAAATTTGTTAATGTGTTCATCTTCTTGTATGCCTGCTTCCGGATTAAATTTGGGCAACCATTTTTCAGGATGAGCTGGCAATGGATGAAAAGGTGTATGCATTTTGACTGCATAAGGATTATTCCATGGATTCTGTGCCATTGTCGAGCTAATAATAGATGACAACGCCAATGAAGTTCCAGATGGTTGGGAAGGAGCAGATATTTAAGTTTGAGGAGGTTGAGAAATATATGCTGAAGTTCCAGTTCCCTGTTGAACAACAATCTAGAGTGGACGAGTGGATGCTTGACTTCACATTGGAGAAGATGAAATGTGATGATGATGAGAAATTTTCACTATCAGATCCTTCAGTTGTTTTCCTTGCCCATTTCCTTTTAGGCAAAGGTAACTCAGTAGGTTCAATACCAAGCTTTTCACTCTGAAGTCTGGTGAGGGGGTGAGAAGGAATGAATTGCGAAGTTATACTGCCTTGAGATACCTCAGATTTCTATGATGATATTGAGAATCCTTGAAGTTTATGGATGAGAGACTGTACTTTGGGAGATTTTGGAGTTAATTTCTCTGAGATATTTTGGGGTTGAGCAGTGGTTGTTGTCTCTTCTACCTCTCGCATGGAAACTAGAGTTCCAGCCTGCAACGGGGAAGTTGGAGGTGAGGTGGAGGAAGATTTACTATCAAAATGGATTGTATATTTGGGTTTGCTCGCCATTCATAGTTCATGCCCTCGAAAATTGTTGCATCAACATTGGGGAAAACCACTTGGTCCAGACCTTAAAGGCAGGTCCTTTTCTATTTGGTGTGGTGGCTCTGACTAGATATAATGGGATCAGTTTCCCAATGATTTATGAATGGGATGGATAAGTGTTTAATTTAATTATATCTAATGGAAAATGATAAAAGATTTATTCTAAAATGCAATAATGTAATTAACTAATCTATCCTGGGAAGTCTCTGTTTTAGTGCAACTCTTAATGGTTCTTATTGAAAAGTAGGCATGTAGATGACTCTAATTTTAAAAACAAATATTCATTCATATGATAATTACTTTGTTCAAATAGTTGAAAAAAGTAATAATTAAAACATTATTGCACTGATCTTCATATATCATTGACACATATATACATGAAAAATAAAAACTTTTGAACATTCTAGTGATAAGTAAAAGAGATTGTTGTAAGAGCTTATACATAGATCAATAATAGCAAAATGAATGAATTCTAGTTCACATAAAAGAATGAAGCAAAACATAGATAATAGTACCATATGTGTTTGAATCCCCTCCGACATGAATTGCATTTGGATCCCACTTTCTAACTTGGAAATACTTTTATAGGAAGCAGTAGTGCATATCAGACAAAAGTACTCTTCATTAAAAACTGAGAATTCAGGTCCAGTTTCATAAAAAAATATATATTGAAAGCACAATAGTGCAACTTCTAATCCAAGTCTTAATACAATTTTTAGGACCCTTTTTAAAAACATGAAAGGGTCTATAAATATTATCTAAGTTAACTAACCATGAAATAAAAATGCTGTGAGTTGGTATGACCAAATCACAAATATATGAAAATATCCCCAAAATAGACATGCTTGTAGTTGGTAAGAATAGTTCATTGTTTTGGCTGACTATCTTTTGGCTTGAGCTGGCATATGGTGAGCATCAGTTGCAGTTCTGGAGGATGACTCATACACAAATGTAGCTGGGCAGTATATGTGGCATCAATAATTTAAGGAATCATGTAACCGATTGTATAAGTTAGGCATTTGATCGTTGCCATTTGACTATATGGTTTAAAAAGGAAGAACCAAAAGGTTTCCCATGTTAAAGTTTGAATGCCCACGATCAATCTCTCCCTTTTTTCCAGCTCTTGTTTCCATGTCTGCTCCAATATTTTCACCAATGGTAGTTTCCCTGGGGAACATTCTGAAATTAAGTTTGATAAATAAAGAGTATTATTATTCAATTCCACTAGATTACCAGTCGTTGATCTACATCTCGATGTTTCGCTTTCTGCTTTCATCAATTGAAATTTCCACTCAAGGAACATGTTTTCCTTGTGAGAATCGAGAATTTTGGGCAGATTTGTAGCTTGTCCTTCCTTGGTTTCTTGCCAAGAGAGAAACTCTATTAGTGTTTCATCTGCTTGTTCCAAGTTTTGTCTTGCATCAACTGACTTATCAATCATAGACGAGGAAATTTCATAGAAGGGAGGAAAAAGAGAAATATTATTACATAACAAGCTCAACTCAGTAGATAGTGCTTTAGTAATTTGAAGAGCCTCTGATTTGAATTCCTCCACTTGAGTAAATTCTTTGAGCCTTTCTATTTGCAATGACAGTTGAGCGATCTGTTCATCTTGCGATTTGCTCAACTATTCATTCATTGTCTTTAGCTTGTTCAATGCTTGAGACAATTCTCTTTTCTTCTAAAATGCATGTTGATCTATCCTCTGTTGCTCTCTGATAAATTTCTCATTTAATTGGTCGTTTGGCTGCTTTTGTGTTGCTAACTACTGCTCTAACTACTATATCCTCTGTTGTTTTTCACATACCTGTGTCTCTAGTGAGATGATCACTTGATCCTTCTCTTTAAGCAAATTGCTAACTTCCGATGCCTTGTCCATAATAGTTGTTGTATATGCCCCGACATACTGAGAGAGTTTAGTAAGATCTTCGGAAGGGTTGACTTCCTCTTTTCTTACCACATTTGTTATCTCCATCTGTGTAGGTAAAAGAGAATATTGATCAAGTTTTCTCTTTTTCCTTTGTCTCTTTATTACATCCCTATGCTTAGGATTGTAGAAGACATCTAAGGGAGGTATTTCCTCTATATGAAAAGCAATCTCATCAAAAGGGTTCTCTGGAATCATTTCGACATCTTTCTGAGTCATGGGTGGGCCGCTAGTTCCCTCAGTTGGAACTATATTAGTTGTTGTCTTCTGAGTAGTTGTTACTTCAGGTGTGCTAAATCTCTGCAAGCTCTTAGTATTGCTGATGATTGAGTCAAACTGTTGCCATTCTTTAAGTAGTTTGGGATCAATATGAATGTCTGAATCAATAAGTTCACTTCCTTTTCCTCATTCTTGCTCCTGCTCTGGTGTTTTTTCTTTCTCAAGAACTTTTTTCACTGCAGAAGCTTTATCAGCAGCTTGCTGTTCAGTTTTGCTTGACTGGACTGTCGGGGTTGTGGCTAATAGGTCTAAAGGGAGAGTTTGCAACCTCTGGTCTCTAAGCCTATTATATGTTTCTAGCCCTTCAACTTGATACCTCATCTTGGCCAATGTTTTAACTTGAAATAATGATTCAACTCAGGAAAATAGATCATCGAAGTCATCTACTTTATGATCAATCTAAGCAAGTTTGGCTTGAGATGTGACAATATAAGCAACCTGTCTTGGATCATATGGCCTGTTAGGAAATGTGGCAAAATTCAGCATTAGCATTTTTTCTGTCTCCTTCTCTGCATGCTTGTAGTCATGTAGAGTGAAAATGCCACATCGTAAAGGGAAGATTGGCCACATGTGCTTCTTTGAATCCTTAAGGGTTCTGGATGTCCCTTCTACTGTTACTTGATAAGTCAATTCCCAAGCTAACAATTTATCAGGCACATACAGGGGAAGAACATGGGGTTTAGTAAGGCTACCAAAAGGCCATATATAAGTCAATTTCTCTTCCCCGAACCAACTACCAACTGCTGTCAAGTCAATTTCTGCCTCTGGGGATATCCTGGGGGCAGGTTTATTAAAAATAGAATAATATACAGGGAGAATGAAACCGTTGCAAATTTTATATAGATGATTTTTGTAATGCGCCTTCCATAACTGTTGGTGGTAAATATGGATTGGATTTGGGTCTTGGGGAGTCCATCTCCATCTGAGTATTGGATATTCAGAATTAAAGCAAATAGTATCCATAATGTATGCACTGTAATAGAAAGGGGGAATAATCCGGGAAGTTTTATGTGCATTTGTTATGTATTGTAAAATTGCTGTGGCTAGTTTATCAAACAAAATATTTACCCAATCCATCACATAACCATTGATTGCAGCTTCCATTAGGGGGACCATTTCTATGGTGAATTTGGCAGAATCATGTATTCCCCACATCCTACACATCATAGCCCCAACATAGCAATAAGGGGAAGCCAATGAGTCAACAGAGTACTTACCTGATGACTCGTGCTTGTGCTTTTTGGGGAAATGCCTCCATTGCTTTAACGAGGCTAACTCTAATTCATTTTCCTTCACAAACACTTCTAAGAATGCCTTGTTGTATCACTTCTTATGTTGAGGTAAGTGGTAGATTTTCCTAAGATCCTCAGGTTGGAATGAGCCAAATATCCTTCCATCAGCTGTGCAAAAGGTTCTGTCTAAGACTGGAATTTTTTCGACCACCCATCTTACTACGTCAGTATATGGAAGGATTTTAGATTGCCTTACTATCTTGTGAAGATAAGAACAAGCCAATGCTTTAGAGTTCCCTCTGATTTATTAGTTGAATCAGTTGTGGCTTCCTCTGATAATTCCTCGGGATCCTCTACTTTTATCAGATTATAAATGCTTTCCCAGCTAGTGTTTCCCAGACGCAGTCACGTTGTATTTGAGATTAATCCTTTCTTTCTTGGTTCTGATTCTTTCACTACAGGAGCTGGTGTTGTGGGATTTTTTGATTGTTGGGTTGTGTTATATTCTTTCCACATAGTTAACAGGGGGTTTGAGGGGTACCTGTAACCCCACTTTATGGGGTCCGGGGTAGCGCCCCGGAAAATTTTGGTTTTGGACCCTATGTCAGGTTGGGTGGACCCACCTATGGTTTTGTGCATGATTTTCGCACATGTTTTTTGGACGCGATGGTTTTCGGTCCATGGTATTGGATCGATGGTTTTTCGGTCCATGGTATTGGATGCTTCGGCACGTATAAATATGTATTGTAACATTGAAAGGAAAATAATGAAAAATCAAGCTGGTAGTCTCGGTTTTGAGATCCAGTGGGAAATCTCTGTGTATATGTGTTTTATG